>JAEQBH010009529.1:0-59054 GCA_016808115.1 Tetrastigma voinierianum | reverse complement strand
ATAACGTATGTAACGTATCTCTATATTTAACAAAAACATAACGGAAAGAAAAGAAGAACTAATTTTCCTTGGTATATGATTTTTTTTGTATCCCTTATAGTTCCAAAAGGAGCCTTTTGTTTATAGTGGAAAATGGAGACGTCTGATAGCAATTCAAGCTACGGAATCCATATCGCTGTTTCCAGATTCATCCGGACGCCATTACGGCACTTTTCAGTATTCTGTTCTTCTAATCGCCCGCAGGTCTGCCTTCTTCTTCTCGGGAAACCGATGGCTTGATTCCTACTTCAACTGTTTCGCCGATAGTTTTCACGATCACGATTCGTTGCCTCCTGCCTCCCGCCGCGGAGGAGGTTTCATAAGGATTTCATCGATGCCGGAGAGCAAGAGCGAAGCCATAACTTCTTGACAATGACCGCTCTTCGTCGGATCAAATTTCTGAGGCTCCGGCTGTTTCGGACATTAGCAGCAGCAGTGAAAGTACGAGTGGTGTTAATTCTGGGGCCAACTGCCAATGGGGAGCCTGCCAACGAGGCGGTGTTAATGACAGGGGTTCTTTTTTTCGGGGATACGAGTATCAGCAATTTATCAGGGAGCTTAGCAGATTGACTAGGTGACTTTCCATTTTCTTTGCTTATTATTGTTTTCATTAGACAACATTTGCAAGGTACTTACTTACTTCTCTTTCCTCTGTCATTTGTTTCTCCTCTCAAAACCATCTTCATCATGATGTGTGTGTGTGTTTTTTGGGTTTCAGTGAAACTTTCATACGTACAGAACATCTTTTTTCAAAAAATTCCTATTCATGGTCGTAGCTCTGGTTTCAAAAATTCTCAGAACCTAAGCCTAAGTTGTTTATCTTATGCAGTACCTCTTGTTGACATTTCGACCAACTTCTTCGATCCATTTTGACCTAATTTTGTTGTTGTAGCAAGATATTTCAGGTTTCTTGTTACGATTTGATTGCTCTAGTGATGTTCAAATCAAAAGATATTCTAAAACGCAAGTTTCTAAAGGTGCTGTGACATGGTTTTGGCTTTGGTTTTTGTTTTAAGCCCGAGAAATAGTTTACCTTATTTGAGCTTTTTTTTCTTTTTGGGTTTCTGATAATGGAGAAGCTGGTTTCTGCAGGGGGAAAGAAAATTATCTGTTCTCGCATGCTTCACTGCCGTGTTAATGATTCATGTGATCTGCGTTTATTGGTGGTATGGGAATAATGACCTTCTACCCCCTCTGCTTTTGCTTCCTCCAAAAAGCAATATTCTCCTTCTGCCATGCTATATACATCATCATGGTGAATGGTAAACACAGCAAACTGGTCTTTTATCTCGACTCTAGAAAAAAAGCGCATGCCTTATAGCTATAGCAATATGTTATGAAAATTTTCTCTGATAAAAAAAAATGTTGGTGAAATTTATACATAATTGAGATTGTGCTTGAAAGTAAAATTGTCACCTTCTGGATGTCACCAGCACATAAAAATAGAGGCATCAGGACAATGACATGGACTTAGGGATTGCTAAAATAGAAGACCGCTTTGAATGTGATAAAATTCAAATAGATTGATTTAGGTTGAGATGACTTCTGCGCATCTAATCCACTTTATAAAATTGGAACAAATTTGACAACATTGGTGGACATTTTCCATTCCCATATTACAATAGAGACATGTTATGTTGAAATGAATAGTTCTCATATCAACAAAGTACCTTCTGTTGATCATTGCACTCTGTTCTTTAGATTACATTTCATGGGTGCGTTTAGTCTAATACCACGTTTTCTGCAACTTTCATCCATCGATCAATAAGTTTGGTTGATGTTTAATTGATGATTGATAAATTCATGGCACATAATGTCTAAAAAAAAAAAAAAAAATCCATGGCACATTGTCAGTGTTGGTTTCATTTTTCAGATAAATATGGTGCTACTAGCAATGGCTTTAAAGTGCATGCTTTTGGTATACTACAAAAATAGTAGAGGTCGTGATTATAGTAAGCAGGTAACTTAAATAATGAATTTCCAGAAGCAGGTAATTTTTCTTTTATATTTACTAGAGCTTCTTAATCATAGATTTTTTGTTTTTCCAGGGTCAGATGCTTACTCTAGTTGGGTATCTATCATTGTTGTACCGTGCCTTGTTGCCTACGCCAGTCTGGTATCGATTCTTTTTGAACAAAGAATATGCAGTTTCTTTCTTCTATTGACTACAGGGTTGTATTTAACCTTTAAGCTTCCATCATTTGTTGAGAAGGTATGTTTTTTCTATTGATGTACAATCCTGTTGATTTGGACTTTCATGCTTTTCTTCTGACTACCTAAAATTCTGAAAGCATTGAACCACTTCAAGTTGCCACTAAAAGCAGAAAAATTGAAGTGCTCATTGTCAAGTGGGAGTGGTTTTGTATGACATATTCTTGTTATTAAATAATATTAGATACACGATTTTATTTATTTTTCTATTAAAAAGATGACTATTCATACTTATCATGATTATTATTTAGATAGGGAATACAGATTGTATTGTTCAGCAAAAGAAAAACCTGAAGGTATATATGATGTGTGAAGAAGCCAAAAGAACGGTGTGGAAGCACAAAAAATCAACAATTATACTCTACCTAGAGTCTAACCAATTCACAAAATCCAATGTTGCAAGGGAACAATCCTCTATATATATATATATATATATATATATATATATATAAGAAAGAACGTATTGCTTGGTTCCTATTTCATAAATTCCCAAAGCTCTTCCATTCCTTTTCCTTCAAATGTCTAAAACAAACATGATGGAGTAACCATCCAAGCTTCAAGATCTCATGCTACTGTAATGCGATAACTTCTAGAAAGACATCTTACTTTCCTAATTCCTAATCATGGAGCTATTGTGTAAACCAAGGGCCCAACTACTACCTTCTCATATTTTTTTTTCAAAGGAGTTTCTTCACACCATCCATCCTTCTAGAACTATACCTTGCTCTTGACAACAGGATTTAAACCTTCCACGCCTCCTATATTGGGATTACAACTTGTGGCTCTTCCAACCATAAGGTTGAACGCCCAGACCCTAAGCACTCATACAAGCTTATTACATGAAAGGTGCTAAAACCAAAGCAAGCCAACCTTGATAAACGATTTCAAAGATCTTAGGCAAATAAAAAGGTTTTCACACTCCATCGCAGGCATTGTTAGATCCTTACACACTTCTCTAAAGGATTAAGGTAGTTGGTGTGTTTCTATTGAGTCTTCAAAAGAAGGATTTGAAGTTTTCTATCTTTTGCGGAGGCCATAAAGCAAAGGTAGGGTAGGTTGGGAGATGACGAGTTGGAGTTGGGGCAAAGAGAGGTGAGGAATATAATATTAAGATGTTCATTGCTTATAGGTAGTGAGGGACACTACAATTCCTTTTTCCGAATGTATTTTGTCAAAATTGGGCAGAATCCAATGGAGGGTGAGGTGTAGCCTCTTTGAGCATAGACTTCTTGTTGTTTGGTCTTGATTCTTCTTCCCAAAGCTAAGCGAGTGGCTAGAGGTAAAAGAAGCACCAAGAATGTCCTCGGGAAAAGTGGAGTCCGGAATTGGGATGTTTTCACAGAGAAGCCTATGCCAAGGAGGCTTGGGTGAGGGTAGTGGGACTTCCATTGCACTTGAGGTCCCGTGAGGTGTTTAAGAAAATCGAGATGAGCAGGGGTGGTTCCCCTCCTGGGGTGGATACACTGACTTCCTACTCGAGCTTTAATGGCAAGAATATAATGAAATTATGGGGAGGGATTTACCTAGCTCAAATCGATTGTGTGGGGGAATGGAGTTATGTTGTTCAACTATGGGGGATATTCCACCTTGGTAATTAAATGATGCCAACAAGAGGGGCTTTGAGCTTGGGTTTGTAGAAGCCCAAAAAAAAAAAGAAAAAAAAAAGGAGCTAAGAGCGTTTCACATGTTGTAATTAATGAGATGGAATAAGTGCAAAGCAGATTACAACCAATGTTTTCAAAGGCGAAAGCACAAGACAAGGCGTTTTCATGTCTATGAGGCGAGGTGTAAGCCTTTTATTACATTATATAATTAATAAATGCTTTATAATATATTAAAACAATTATATTGAATAAAAAATAATGAAAATTAATGGGTACTAAATAACCATTTTCTGAATATGTTAATATCCATTTTTCTAACATATAATAAACATTTGAATGATTATAATATAAAATAAATTATAATTTTTGGAATATGATTTAAATGTTACTATCCATTTTGAATGATCATTTTAAAATAATTTTCCAAAATACCAAAATAATTTATTATTATATTTTTAAACAATTTTTAGAAACAAGTGACCAAAAATGTTAATTTTTATAGAATTATCCAATATAAAATAGAATTGTCTAATATATTTGGATAAAAAATATAAACTCCTTATAAAAATAATTTATTTTTAAAAGCTTTTTTTTTTTATGCCTAGGGGTGTTTGGGGCGCCTCGCCTTGAGGCGCGCATTCCCAACGCCTTTTAAAACGTTGATTACAATTGAGAGATAGGATATGTGGCTGTAAGGAGCAAGGCTTTAAAGAGATGATCAATACAAAGTGGATGATTTTACAACTGAGAGGGTCTTTTGGTTTCAAGTTGGTGGAAAAATTGAAAGAGCTGAAAAGCTTTTTGAGGCTAGAAAATCCAAAAAGATTTCCTTTTGGGGGAGATAGGGGGTGAATTTGAAAAGGAAGATCCACTTTGTGAAATCGAAGACTATTTGTATTGATAGAGACAGGGGAAGTTCTGGTGTTAGATACCTTTCTTCTTTGAATGAGGCTCTCGTTGTAAGTTGATCTTTACTCTTGATAATGCCTTCAACTATTTAAAAGCCGAACTTAGTTACTCTTGATTCTTCTTGCTAGCATACAAAAGAATGAGTGTTATCTACAAGTAACAAATGAGAGACCTCCACACTCCCTCCAAATCTTCCTCGATCGGTAGCCTTAAAATAAAACCCTTTTCGCTCGATAAGAATGTGGAGAGAACCTCTATGGTCATGATGATTATATAATGGGACGATGGTTTACATTGGCTCAATCCTCTTGAACTTTCTTGTAGAAACCTGAAAGTTATCCATTGACAAAGACAAAGAAACACACTACACAGATGCACCATTTGATCTAGGTTATTCATTGGGAGCCAAAACCCATTTTATCCAATATTTTCAGAACAAAAACTTCAATAATGTGATCACAAGCCTTTTCAATGTCCGAACATTGAACAAAGTCCATTACCATTGAACAATGTCTGATCTTTTCAATGTCAAACTCCAAACATTATTATTTTCTCTTAAGATAATATTCGTATCACCATTATCATTATTTATGTTATTTATTTTTCTTATCATCTTATCGTTTTTATTAATGTAAGTATTATCGTGATTGCATTATTATAAATTCTTATATTTTTTGGATATTAGGGTTCAATCATTCTTGCTGCATTGGGTCGCTTATTCCAGAACGAGGTGCATTATGGGTCTTATGCCACGTCTGAACAGGTCGGTTGGTCCTGTTTGAGTTAGACATCTTTGAAAAACTGTATGCATCTTTTTTTTTGTTTGCTTATAAAGAGAGGTCTGCATGTATTTATGTATGCACTAGATTACAAGATTTTCCCTTGGAACCTTTTTAACCTATTCTACCCATGGGCTATGTTTCATGGTTTTGTGTTCTGGAATATTTTTAGGCGTTTGATCCTTCACATGAACAAATTACAGGATATGGGGACTTGACTTAAAAATGAGCTCAATACTAGGCATGGAGACTTGGGCAACATAATAAAGGGAGAGATGAAAAACAATCAATTAGGACTTAAGATATCTTGATAGAAATTCTCCTTTTCTTTTATTTGTATTATTTTGTTCTTATTCGGAGACTAGAAAGGCTGATAGGAAAAAGAACAACATATCTAAAGCAGATTAAGAGTATCGAAGGATCACACACCAACAGCCATATTGTGTTGTGGTGGTAGGGGTCGTTGAATGAAGTTAGAGAGTTTGGGCTAAAGAGCCGCTACTTATCCACAATTGACAATCTTTAGGGGAAGTCAAATTAGCACCTGTCTAATTGTATAGCCCTTGACGATGCTAAAGATCCTTGGTAATCCTTTTGGGCTTTGTTTTAGAATTTGATAAGTTGTATAAGACATATGGAAAACTCATTTAATGCATAAAGCAAACCAGGCTTCGGTTTGGTCTGTATTGTTACTTTTCTTAAGATCTCCAAGTCTCTGATTGAAGTAACTTTAATCTTTAACAACTCTCCTGCCATCTTCTACCATGGTTTTCGCCGATTTGATAGGCTTGAAACACAAAAATGCTTTTGAAGATGGTGTTCGTTGTTTTAGACTACAAGTGTACCTCCATTTTTTCTGTTTGGTTGAGCTATAGCTATTTAGCAAGGATGGCCCCTTTTGTCGTGTGTACTTCCATTTTTCTCTTTGGTTGAAATTTAGCAATTTAGTAATGTCGTTTGTAGGATTCATAGATTGGATGGGTACCCAGTGAGGGTGGGCCTTACAATTTCTGATTTATATGTGCGGGATGGACACTTTCTTGTATTCTTTGAGTTGCCATTTTGGCTCCTTTTAATTGAATCTCATTATATATATATATATATAAGTATATATATATATATATATATATATATATATATATATATATATATATAAATTGACAAGTCCCGTGCATATAAGGAAGACGCCTTTAAACCATACTACACTTAGACTAATTCTCGTACGAGCCGAGAGAGACCACAAGGGTGGTAAAGCCCTACCACATAACACAACTGCATTCCTAAGACTCAAACTTGAGATTACTGGTTAAGCTAGGAGAGACCCTAACCATTTCACCTACATGTTTGGTGGTTGGGTAGGTTACTTTTTATCGTATAATTTTGCTAGATATATTCTACATATGTTTAACCTTGTTGAATCACTCAACCCCATCCCAAACTTAAGAATGCTTGAAAATGGTAGTGAGAGGCTAAGGTAAGTGGTGGGGAGGTGGCCCACCCTACATTCCACTCTATAGTCTACAATTCACTCACCCATTCCCTTAAAATATCAATTCCACAAGGTAGCTTGCCTTGTTTAGGGATATGCAACTAATTTAATTCACACTCACTTCAATCACCAAATCAAGACCCTCAAACCGCCTCTTTTTATATCAAGAGGCGCAGTCGAACCTAGAAAATTGCAGTCAATTTTCAATACTCATGAACCTCCAAACCTTGCATGGATGTAGGTAACTATTAAATGTCAGATTTCATATAGATTTAAAAGGTGCGTCAGTGTCATATACGGTGTGGACTCGTTTCATTTCATTAAGAAAGTTTGCTACCCCATTTCAATACTTTGCTTGTTAGAAACAAGACTCAGGGGTGATGGAAGAGGTATTGCTTTATTTGACGCTGGCTATGGGTGGTAATTTCACATCTATTGTTTCTTTTAGGAACAAAGGTATAGTAAGAAAATTTGTCGATCTTTGGATTACAATTGTAAACCCCTACCAATATAAATTGTGATTATACCACCTAACAAATAAAAAAAAAAAAAAAAAAAAAAAGAAAGAGAGCAGTTTTCTGATGCTTGATTAAATTTTGGCAAATGTTTTTTGATAGGTAATAGATCCTTTTTTGCCTCATTATCGCATGGTAGTGTTGCAATCTGGGTTATTAGTAATTTAATGTGTTACTGTAGGCCGGAGATCTCGTGCTATATGTCAGAGAATATGCATGCTCCACCTTTGCTTCGCTGTAAGCAATATTATTTTGTGAAGACTGCAGACGAATGGTAACCCTTTGGTATCCCTAGTTCTATAAGGATAATGATTTTTAACCTCTTTTTTCTTTTTTCTGTTTTTAAATAATTTCCTATTTCATGCATTAAGGTGTTATATCTACTCTTCATGATCTTTAGCCAAAAAGACTCCCATCTTGGATAAACTATATCAGCATTAGCTTGGAAAAGTCACCGGGTATCTCTCTATTAACAATTCAATTTTAACTTTAGTCGATCGAGGACATACCGTAGATAAAAATAAGAACTGCGGGCATGGAAGAACATTTTAATATAAGCAAGCCTAAGACAAGATTTATCAAATTCGTTTCAATAAATTACGAAAGAAGATATTGAGGGGTGAGAATTACTAGCAAAAATTCGATTTCATCCCTTTTGGTTCAATGATCCGCGAAGAGAGGAAAGGATGTCAGGTAAAAGTCTAAAAGGAAGAAATATGAGAAGGAATCCTTGTCATATGCACTGTGAAATAAAGTCAAGAGGGAGTATAAAAAATTTTTAGGGGGTATTGTAGCACAATGGTTAAGGAACTTTCAGTACTTCCATAAACTATAGGTCATTGGTTCAAACCTCATTAGAAACAATTTTTTTTTCAAATTTTCAGGGGGGGCAAACTGATTCTCGTCCTTCTTACTTAATTCAATTTGTTTGTTTTTTATGCAAAAAAAGAAATATGAGAAGGAAAAATGATTCTTTGTGTAGAGAAGAAAACACACACTGCTATAGATTATGGATGGCTGAAAATCCCATCTTTTTGTTCATAGTTTACAACTACTCGACTAAGAAAGATTCCCTAATTGTCAAAGTTGATGCTCATAGAGCTCGTGAAGATATCTACTCTTGAAGGCTTGTTGATAAGTATGCTAGCTGAATTATCCCTTCCTCACTTTTACTTATAAAAAAAAAATCCTTCTTCCTCATGCTTATATGTTTTATCTTATCATGATGATTGTGTTCTTAACAATCTTATGGCTAATCGGTAGTCATTGAATACCTTATTAGGTTTCTTAGTCGGGATTCTCACCCTCTTTAGTACCAATCTCAACCATATTCCTGACACATACCTTGTGCTCTATCTTAGACTCAGATTTTGCACCGCTTCGTTGATGCAACACTATGTTTCGGCTTGCCATGTGATCGTATTTTCCTACTCATAAACACAATATTCGATGTTGATTTATTGTTAATTATTGATCCGATCCAATCAACACGTTGGAAGATTTCTGCTTCTTTTGCTTGATGTCTTCTTGAAGTATAGATGTTTCCTTGGTATCATCTTTAGGCATCTTAGGATTCACTTCCACCTCATCTTAGGATCCGACAAACACCTGGATGTTTTCTTCATCAAGATCTTATTGAGTTCCATAAAAACTTAAATATTATTCTCTCTCAATGAACTTCTAGTACTGACTCCATCTCTCGATATCCCATCATGCTCTTCAAACAAGTCCAACTGATGCAAGTGATGTGTGAGTGTGTTAAAGTATAGAGTGACAAACGATCTCCTTAACATAGATCATGGAGAATACTTTCACTTTTATACAATTTCGAATCACGCCCTCAATTTTCAAATGTCCTATTATTTTTTCGTCTTTCGAATTGCTCATAATAAGTATAAGTATCTAATATGCTTTTTTTCTTTACCAACAAAAAATCTTGCCATCTTAAAAGTGTCTTTCTAATCAAAGAGGGGAAGTACCCATATCACGCCAAACAAAGAGCACAAAAAATGCCATAAGAACTGCTCTCTATATGGGACGGAAGTATGATAAATCAATTTTTTTCCTGTATAAGGCAAAAGAAGCATCTATTCATAAAAAATCAACCTCTCATTTGAAGATGATATAAAGTTACAAACTTATACCAAGTAGCCTCACAAGGAAAAAGGACGATTCTAAGAGTGTTCCAAATAACTTCACTTGAAAACCATTTTGTCTTCTTTCTCCACCAGAAGGGTCTTAGTAGAAAAAAAGTCCTATTCTTTTCGACGCTTTCTTTTTTTTTTCGTCCTTTTCCCGACATGAGTCTCATCCTTTGATTTTATCAATAGAACTTTATCATCCTGTGTCCTTACTTACTTCCTGTAATCTCAAAAGGAAATACTCCATGTCACCCTCAAATTGTCGAAATAGCATAAAGAAGCTAGAAACATGACGACCCCATCTGATGATAAGACTTTAAACCTCCTTCCATGCCTTCTTGGAGAAAGATATCACAATAAGGGAAAGAAAATGCTCAATGGTTTGTCATTGCACCACTTATCCTTCCAAAACTTCACCTTCATCCCCATAGATGCCAACTCCACAAGGTAAATTATTCTAATCCTTCTTTTCCCATATTTCGCAGCCACGATTTTCAGCCACAAAAAAGCCCTTTTCACTAACACCAACTCCATTTTCATATTAGGCTATGTTGAGAATCACAAAGTCTTGACACTCAAACCATCCTTTCTTTTGTCTAAATGAATGATAAATCATCTTACTAATTATTATGGCTTCCTTTTAGGAGCCCCTTCTTAAAGAAAATGTGTTTGAATTTGCTCTAATGCATTTTTATCTTCATCCACCACACCTCTCATCTGAAAAATGCATTAGCAATGCAAGAGAAAAGCATACCTTCAACTAAAGTCTCAGCTTGAGTTGGAATGAAAACTCGAACCCTCAAAGTCACCTTGCTTAAGTGTGCAGTACGGGAGAAGGAACAAAATCTGCAGACGCCTCGCACCGACAACCACCCAAACATCCTAGAGATTCTTAGATTGTTTTACCCCGCCTTACTCTCAAAAATCTTCATCCTCTCATTCTTGATTGCAAATTCGATAGAGAAGCTAATGTATTTTTGAATGCATGGCAAAAAATATTACAGCAGTGAGGGAAGATGTTGGAGAAGAGGGGCATTAGGAGCCGATGAGCCATCAAAGTCAGGAGTGACCATGCAATAGCAATTCATAAGAACAAGTTAGACGACTGAGTTCATTTTAAAATTCTCTCCCAGAAGACTGCACTTTAGTCAACTTAATCAGGCAAAATCAGCTTTAGTGCAATTTTCAATTTTATTAGATTTTTAAGTTTCTACAATCCTAAGATGTGGATGACAAGAAAAGGTAGAAATAAATGTAGTCCGTCGAGTGGAGGCTGACCTAGGTTTCTCTAGCATGTATATGCTCTCTACAATTTCCAGGACATGTCTGGGTGCCATTTCTAGTTCCATCTTCATAGGATGTGTGTTTATCATTTATGAACCTTTGCCACATAAATTGTATGCACTTTATGTTTCAGTTTTTATCTAGGTTCCCTCTCTGTAATTACCTCTATATGGTTTCTGGGTTTCGATTTTGTATATAATTCCTTGAGTTGGATAGGGGATCATGTTTTCAGGTTTGAGCGAGAGAGGACATGCCCATGCGTGAAGCCTGGTAAACCACCCGGCGATATCGCATTATATGGTGCGTGAATCCAGCTTATTTTAAAATTTTACTTTTCAAAAGATAACAACCTGCAAGAGAGTAATTTATTTTATTTATTTTTGAAGTTACTATGTTCCGAGTTTTAGGCCATCCGGAAGGGACCCAGACTGGTGGGGAGGTGTATTAGTATCTCATTGGCTTTTAATAATGGATAAAAACCGTATGGGTGGGTAGCTTTACACATCTATCGTCTATAGAGGTGTTTATTTTATTGGGAGGATTATGTTATTAGACTTTTCTAACGGATGGGTCGCTCGACAATCTTTCTTCTCTCACACATTTCATTGGAAGCGATACGATTATGATTATGGTTATGATTATGATTATGATTATGATGTGGACATTCAGCTTGATCCGGCCATTCTCTATTGAATTTATGTGCTTTATGACGACTATTATGCTATTAACTTGAAATATCGTTTCATTCTTACGGCTTTAGCACTTGTATCATGAATTTATCGATCTATTACAAGCTCGATCAATATAAAATTAGTTTTTGTTTAAAAAAAAAACAAAAATGTTTATCGACTATTCCGTATATGGTAAAATGTAGCCATAGAAAACGTGATACACCCCGCGGAAACCACATAAAATCAAATCCCACCCCACTCCAAAAAAAGTGAGTCACTAAATCAACACCGATTAATATGGGGGATCTCAGCTTGCAAGCTAAGCCAGCCGAGGGAGGGGTCTGCATCCTATACACATCCTTAACAATTCAATTCAATTCAGATTAAACCTTCAAAGAACTTCTCAATGCGATATTATTTTCTTCACATAGTATCAAACCAAAGAGCAGCATAAAATAGTGTGAAAGATACAAAATAATCATATATATAATATATTGGCCAACATTATTGGGGGACAAGAAAGAAAAGATGTTACAAAGGCGCGATCCATCATCGTGCAAGATGAAGCTGCACAGCTTCTATTCAAGCAGATAGATTCGATCGTTTTGATCTTCCGAATATGGAAGTTCAAGAGGCGGAACTCGAACTTTGGGGCGGATTGTGCGGTGGCAAATGGACAGTGGATGTATGTTGTTGGATCGCTTTGGTACTCATTTTCGAGGGTAGATGTGAATGTGTTTGTTGTGGAAACACGAAGATTAGTCACAAGAGGTAAATTGATGGGATAAACTTCGCCACTTCTTCATCCTTTCATTCGGCGACATATTACAAACGCGATAAATAGCCGATGGTATTCTTACCATTCCTTTTAGGAAGCGGTTCTCACGTGCGTACATTTTCGAGTTCTCCCCGCGGCCGCCGAGCAGCTCGATTTCCTCCACACAATCGTGCGCCCTCCTTAAATGGTAAAGCACTGTTGCCAAAACAAGGACGCAGGCAAAGCTGATTATTTGTTGAGATACATTTGCTTCCGAACGAAGAGGAAGCATGACCCCTTCAATAGCAAATCTTGAAGTATGAACATCCTTAGGCTTTTGAAAACAGTTTTCAAGAAGCATACCTCCAAGGGCATTACCAATGGTGCCACCAAGAGAAGGAAGATCGTGACCATCCATTCCCTTCTCAGATGGAGTGCCCGTTGATGACCCCTGTGAGCGAGTATTGGTTACAGGTGCGGAAACAATAAATCTAAAGGCACATACGATCGTATCACCTTAATCAGAAGGTATAGAGACATCTAACCACAAAAAGGAAACTCGCATAAATTGGAAGAAAGTGTTTCAAATAATTTTTTAATCACAAATTAAGAGGAGGTTAAAGTGTAACCCGATTTTCTGAGCATGTCTGGTAGAGTCAAATGTCAAACAATGCTTTATGGTGGTATGCTTTAACTTCTTTTATACATGCAATTTTGATTATTGATTCTCACCCGAGCCCTGCTACTCACAGCCCCACCGCTTGTTCTTGCAGTGGTTCAGCAGTGGGCCACATTATCATCCTCAATAATAGCTTAGCTTCTCTCTCAAGAGACCCCCAAACCATATATTTAGATTCATTTGAACTCTTCATAGAGGTATACTCATAAGTGTTGAACTCATATTACAAATCAAATCTTCGCCTCAATTCAAATTGACAAAAAGGGGTTCCAAGGAAGAAATTTTCTCTTCTAATATATATATCAATAAAATTTCAGTTCATGACCAATGTTAGCAGTCATTTCCATTATGAAGAAAATGTGTGTGTGTGTATTAAATATGTATGCATGTGTGACTATACAAGCATGCACAAACACAATCCTTTTAAGATAAATAAATATACACACTTGCGCGCGACACACACACACATCCTTTTAAGATAAGAAAGAATATGCCGAAAGTACTAATAAGGAGCACATCGTCAAGATACGTAGTACCGAGCAAAAGCTCCCCAATGAGACAACCAACCAACAAAAAAAAAGAAAAAGAAAAAATGCAAAAATAAGTTTTAAGGATCAAGAACCATGACCCAGGCAAGCATCAAAGAGGTCTACAAAGCACAATGTCAACTTCCAATCCAAAACCCGACATGGCCCTAATTTCGTAGAGAAAGGCATATTCGATTAAAAAAATGTGGTGCTTCTGGGAATTGCTCTTCTGTTCGGGGTGTCTTAGGCTATCCCCTTGTCGGTTTGAGACAACCTTTTAGGTTGGACCTATTCCTTCATTACTAAAGAGTGGAGAAGAGTTTGAAATCTGGGTCCTTGTTTATTTTTTCGCAATTGGAAGGCAAGGGCACATTATGTTTAGTGGATGAGGGGTTGTCCTGCAAAAGGTTAAGTGTTTTTTGTACATCTTCTTTGGTTGAAAACCAATTTGTTTTTTGTTGATGGTCCTATGACCCTTGTGAATTTCATTGATTGGGTGTGCTCAAGATAAGGTGTGGAAGTTTTTGTACATGATTTTTTTGGTTTTCTTGTGAGGGGGAGAGTATATCCTTTTTGCACTTCAGCCACCTATTCAGCGCCTCTTTCTAATACGCTTTAAACTTTACTTATTAAAAAAATTAAATATATAAGGTCTGAGAAAAAAAGAAATATATAAGGGCTGCACCAAGAGGTAGGCAAAAGGAGAAGCAATAAACAACAACCCAAGCTAGATTTTAGTTGATGGACAACTTTCGAAGTTCCCTTTTCAAATCGAGCAAACTAGAAAAGGCCTCCTCTAACCTTGATCTCGCCACTTTGCAACCCTTTAGAGCTTCCAATTTTCTTAACTAGAGTCAACTTCTTTCTCAAAGCCAACCATAAGGAAACCTAAGTACTCATTAAGGAGATCTAAGTTCTTGTGTTTAGATCACTAAAGTTCTCCTCTTGACACTAATAGTCCTTCCCGCTCACAAGTCTTCCATTGGGCAAGCTTTCAAGACACCTTCATCACACCTGATTAGGTATGCACTCACGCAGACAAGGGTTGGGTCCTTGCTAAATCTAGTTCCAAAACCCCCTCTTTAGCATAGTATCTAGTTGTGGCAAAGGGATAGGACTTGCACTTTTTAGCCTATCCTAACCTCTCCATTCCAACTTGGAATCCACTCGCAAGCTATGCATGGTTGAAGCTCCATCGTGAGTTTCACTCAACCCATATATATGACTAGCTTGTTTGACAACATTGCTCTCAAGTTGACTCTTTATTTGGATTTTTTTTTGGGACGTGAAAGGGACATTGCAATGTCTTTTCACTTTTTGTTAAGGATACCTAGGTGACAGATGTCTTGGATGATAAGACCTTTAATTGAAACAAGAACCCTTACCTTTTGAAGGTCATTTGTGAATTGGCTTTCAAAATACGTTGAGTGAGGGGTTATGTCAAAGACAAAACATTCTCTTCAAATCTTATTATAAATCCTTATGCTTACGTAAGGACATTTAATTATTAAGAAAGTGTGGTGCATGCTGGGTCTACTAAATTGATTTCTTCGCTCAAAGGGTAGTGTGGAAGAAAGCTTTTAATGGAAACTTCAGAAAAAAGATCAGCCTTTGACTTATCAAGAAAGGAAAAAAAAAAAGATCAGCCTTTGATTAATTTTTGTTGCTTGAGCAAGTTTTTTGAAGAATTTGCAAAAAAAACCTCCTTTTCCATGTTGATATGACCTGGACTTCAGAATGCCTTCTATTTTCCTTATTTGATTTTTCCGAGCGTTTTTCTTTTGTCAATAAGAAATGACAAAGTAAGGTATTATTAAAGTAGTAAAAGGTACAAAGGAAGGATGAAAAATCCTCCCAAGAAAAAAAACCTAAAAAAAAAGCATCAAAACTAAAAAGGCCCACACCTTTGAGGATTTTTTAGGGTGCCTAATCCAAATTTAGTAAGTCCAAATAATTGGGACACGATCCTAAAGTCAAAGCAACGCAAAACATGCAAAACATCAAGATTGAGGGGTTTGCAGGCTCTTTTGAGTTGTAATTGTTATTGGTATTTAGCTTCTTGTATTCTACTGACTAAAGTAAAGGACTTAACCTTAAGTCTCACCTCAATATGACACTCCTGATGCTCCTGACACTCCTGATGCTGACACCACGTGTCCCAAAAGTCTCACCTCAATAGCCAAAACTCACACTTACTGAACTTAGTGTACAGCTGATGGTCTCTTAACAGCTGTAAAACAATCCTCAAGTGATACTCATGCTCCCACTCGATCGAGATCAAGATGTCGCCCACTTAAGACTCGGTGATAAACTGATCTAGATAAGGTTGGAACACCCTATGCATGAGATCCATGAATGCTACTGGGCATTCATCAATCCAAAGGGCATCACCGTAAACTCAAAGTGCCCATAACGCCGGGCCCTAAACGCCGGCCTTAGGATATCTCGTCTCCCTAACCTCACCGACAGTAACCTCGTGCAAAGGTCTATCTTGGAGTAGACTCGCGCTCCTCTTAACTGATCAAACAAATCATCAATCCTTGGTAATGGGTACCGATTCTTGATCATAACCCTGTTCAACTGTCGGTAATCAATGCACAGTCGAAGGATCTTGTCCTTCTTCTTCGCAAATAGAACCGGAGTGCCCCATGGTGAAGTGCTCGGTCTAATGAACCCCTTGTCCAGTAGCTCATATAGTTGGACTCTGAGTTCCTGCAACTCAACGGGTGCCATCCCCAGCGCGGAGTCATAGAGATGGGGCGGCATCGGGTGTAACTCGATAATACCGAAGTCTACTACCCTCTCGGAGGTAGTCCGTAGCCCATCCGGAAAAACATCCACATACTGCATACTACTCGAGGTAGATCTAAGTCCTGGTCTCTTCGTCCCTGTGCAAGGCTCGCTAGCCAACCCGCTTAATCGTCCCCTGACACCTGGACTCGTATATTCTCTGGGGCAAAATGTCATGTTTGTCCCCCTGAAATACCACACGCAGTACCATCTGCGTGTGTTTAACCTCCGTCGCCACAATCGATAACAACCCCGTGTCAAGCCGCCCAATCCATCCCTAGGATGACATCGAACTCTGACATGTCCATGATCCTCAAGTCCACTGTGAGTAGAGTCCTCGAGATCTCCAACTCGCAACCTCGACATATCATCCTTATTCTCGCCCTAATCCCTAGGGGAGAACTCACATACAATGGCTCCTCTATGGTCTCTAGAGGTCCTTGCCCATTTCCACCATATTTGGGCCTCACTTTCTAGCTGGAATGCAGCTAGTCTAATTCTGGTAGTGTCAAAGGTAATCTCCATAGCCTCTAACACCTTCTCGATCTTTATGAACCAATGGTCTGCCACCATCGAATCTCCTCCCCCTTTAATGTCGGAGGATGATGTGCCTTAAACTTATGGAGTTTACTAGACTCTCTGACCATTCCCGCTATGCTGGCCTGCGGCGATAGCAAAATACCACGCGAATACCCAAGTACAACCTCAACAAAGGCTTGCTTATCAAATATAGGTGGTGCCTGACAAGTACCCTGTGGACGCCCTCTACGTCCTCGTCCTCGACTAGCCATCTATGTATTTCCAATGGAAACAAGAATCATTTAATTTTTCATTTCGGTCTAACTAGCAATGCACATGCCAATTACTAATAGACTTAACAACCATGAACTGACCCGTTCATTTCCTAAGTGGCGCTAAATTCCAACCACTCAGTTCATTTATTTCAATAAAATTCCAAGTTTTCTTGTTCATTTCATTATCCATATCCTAAGGCCAGTTCCTAACTCCATTCACCCTTTTCTATACGCATTACACCAGTATTATAATTTCCTACGCAACAATCGCGTAATCACACCCTATATACATCATACCGTATATATCCTTCCACGCACTTGAAAACATAAAATCACGCGATAAAAGACATGCAACCTTTATATACTAAGTGTCCTTGCATTTATATGCAATGCAAGACAACTAATTTCCACATGTCAAATCATTTATTTCTATTTTAAACATCCAAAATTTTATTTTTTGAAAATTTTATTTTTGAAATTTTCATTTTTCGAAAAATTTTGTCTCTTTTGTTTGATTTTTATTTTTTCAAAAAATTTCCCTCGAATTTCACCGTTTCACAATTGATCGCGATCGCACTGCTCACGCATTACCGGCTCTCACCTGATTAATGTCTTCATTGGATTCATCGCTCATGACTTAAGTTGCAATACAATAATTGTATCACAATACAATTTCGCCAGAATTCCTCTATATTGCAATACACCGTTGTCCCGCAATACAATTCTGTACCTCATTTGCAAACATCGCAATCCATACGCAACTCCTCATTTCGTCACAATACAATATAATACTGCAATATACTCCAAATTCCATCCTAGGTGCCTCATTGTAATACACTCGTATTGCAATACAATTTTTTCCAGCCCTTAAGCCTTCTCTTGCAATACAATTCTTTACCAAAAAGACTATATTGCAATACAACTCATCCACTACACACCTAAGGTTGCAATACAATACAAGTATTGCAATACAAATTTCCTTTTTGCAATACAATTAGGCGAGTCTAACCCTAAATCGGCAGACCAACTTTTTTTGTTTTTTCATTATATTTTGTTTTTTTCTTTTATTTCAGCCATCGGAAAATACAAAATATATATATATATATATATATATACCTTTTTTCATTTTCTAGAATACTCAAATAAATTTATAAAAATTTATTTTACTAAATTTTTTTCAATTTTACAAATAGTAAAACCTTAAAATTTTATTTTCTTCACCTCATAACCGAATAAATTTATAAAATTTATTTTCTTTACTTTCTTTTTCCAGTTTTACACTGTAAAAAAATTTCTCCACCTTATTTATTTATTTATTTATTTTTTTCTCATTTACAGTAGCCTCCTTGCTACTCCATACATGCAGTGGCTTGAACACTGCAATTTCTACCCTCAATAATTTTATGTGTTCACCTTAAAATTTATTTCAAATTTTATTTCATTGTCCTTAAACCAAATAAATTTAGTAAAATTTATTTCTCTTATTTCCTTTGTTCCACATACACCAGAAACTCAAAATTTTCCACACTTCATCCTATGCTATCAACCAAGCATATCGGGCCATATAATTTCAATCACATAACACCTAACAACGGCGTTATACCAACCAAGCATGCAAGCACACTTCACAAAATCCAATCACACAAAACACACCAAACACATGCATGCAGTGTCATAGTTTTGTCCCGTGAGTTCCTAGGTAATCTCATACCTAAACTCAACATCAAACCACTCCTAGTGGTGATGTTCTTACCCGACTATGGCCTAAGCCCAAATCCTCAATCTCTAGGTTTCCATATACCTATACTCTACATCAAACCACCCAAGTGGTGATGGATACCCAACCCGAGTTCCTAGGTATCGCAGATACCCATGCTCGATACCAGGCCGTGACGCCCCAAAACCCGGGTCCGCTGATCACCCGCCAACCCGCGGAAACACTCGTGAATGCTCTGTGCCCTCGCTGCATATGGAATGCATGATGCCAATTCCATTACACTTATAACATTATGCAAATATATAATCATACATAAGAGTTCACATAATTTAAATCACACAATCATGTTATGTAATTTCACATTTCCAAACACCAAAAATTAGCTCACTTGGGCTATCGATCAAACACGAGCAACTCCGACGGAATTACTCAACCAACACATTATTTCATTAAAAATTATTTGCAACACTACATGACGCAATAGTGTCCCCGGGTTACTATCTCAAAAAATCACCAATCATCGGTTCACTTTGTGAACTCAAATTTCACGGCCATTTCCGGCCTCATACATATCAAAGCATCATTTATAACATAGAACATCACCAAGGATTCCCAAACAGCCCTTAACCCCCACGGACTGCATAGAGAGGGCTCAAAAAAATTCTCACAATTCGGTCCCAAGTTTTGGGACCGATCAAACGGCCACTCACGACCTCAATCAACTCAAACATCAACATAGCTCTTAAACAAAGAGTAAAACCCAAGTAGGGAGAATCTCCTACCTCACGGAGTTTGTCTAAACTCCTTAAATCCGGTACCCACTCGTAGGCCTCTCCGTGTAGAGCAGCTTTCCTTCTCGTCCCGAAGACTGCCGACGGTCGGATCGCACGATATTTTAGAGAGAAGGCCATCACTCTCTCACTCTAAAACCAAAATGCTCACCCGCTCCTTTCTCCCTCCAGCACGCTCTTGTCTTCACTTTGAGGAAGAAGATGAGCACTATTGGCTCTTTTTGTCATTTGCAAATTTCATTTAACTATTCCAAAAATGAGCATTTTGTTCTTCTGTTCCCAGTTTTGATATTCGGCACTATCTCGGCCGTCCCTTTACATCATTTATCTACTCATGCCACTTATGGCACATGAGTACATGTTATATGTGGCTTTCGTTGTATCGAAAATTATTTTACGGCACCCAAACCGCGATGTCTCGAAAAACGTATAAATTCCGACTGTCTCGGAATTTGACGAAATTCGACGAAATTCGACGTGCTAGCTAGATTTCGCGAGACGATTCCAACGGTGCAATCCGTTTCATCATCCGAGATCTAGAGAATAAATTTTGGATTTTTAACCGAAATTTACACCAATAACCGAATTACGATTTACCCTTTTTTCCAAAATTGGAATTTCTGTCTTACAAAAAGGGTTACCGCCCAAAACATTTATCGGTCATGTTGAAAGAATGGGCCTCATGTCTAATTATTTATGATCACCGATTCAAGATAATGTATATATTGGCACTCGAGCTCATTAAAGTATAAGTTTTTAATTTTTCATGTGTATACCTTATGTGTATTCATAATTTTGATGATGATTGGTAAACAGGACTTACTTTGAATGGAGATAATAACATTTAGACCTCGAAATATATCTCACTTATGAATAATGGTTGCAGAAAGAAGAGAATTAGTATAGCGGTGCATGGAAGGAACTATATCGTATAATGACTACAACCGCCATGACTCTTGTTAGTTCTTATTCTTAATTATGATTTTATGATGATGTCAATGAATGAATGAAAGTAATGCGCATTATCACATGAGTCAACTGGGAGAATGTTAGAATGTTTTCTAATTATTCTGGTTCACTTGCAGGATAATATTAGATTTAATATTATAAATCACTTAATTCATTGGTTTAAGATGACACCACGGATGGAAAGTGGCAGTGATTTAAAATTTTGAATTTTAAATCAATCATTTCAAAAGGGTCCCTCTCCCCGCCATAAAAGTCCCTCTCAAAAAAAAAATTCACCATCACTCGATTGAGCCGTAGAAAGAAGAAAGGGTAGCGGATAGAAATAAATGTGATTTTGTTGAAAGACTTATTGTCATTATGGATCCAGGTTAGTAATGACAAATTCTTATTTTGCATAAATGTGAATATCATGAAATCTTAAGATCCAGTAATATTCTAGGTTCCTATGATGTTAATCTGATTGTGTTCTTACAGTTCAAATATTACACAAACCTAGAAATCCTTAAAAATAAGTTTACATTACAGTACCACAATTCTTTGAAAACTTTACAATTTCATCCTTAAAAACAACGTTTAAAAATACTACTATAGCACTCAAATAATTAAGGAAGCCCTTAATGCACATATGCGACCCTCTGGTTACACGTACCGTACACCTTCTTGGGACGGGGCGTTACAAATAACCTATATCTATATAATTATATAAAACTTATCTTCTTGTTTTAAGGTTGTCCTAGACCAATAAGGTAGGATTCTAATTATTATGATTTTTTGTAAATTTTTCCTTATTATTTGATGATTTAGAATTAAGGAGAATGATTTTGTTAGATTTTTTTTATTTAATGAAAATTTTCTTTAAATAACTTATATACGTTGTAACCTATATCTATATAATTATATAAAACTTACCTTCTTGTTTGAAGGTTGTCCTAGACCAATAAGGTAGGATTCTAATGATTATGATGTTTTGTAGATTTTTCCTTCTAATTTGATGAATTTTTGTGATTTTTTTTGTTGTTTGTAAGGAAAATAAAAAAAATATTTAAGAAGAATGATTTTGTTATATTTAGTTATTTAATGAAAATTTCCATTAAATAACCTATATACGTTGGAACCTATATCTATATAATTATATAAAATTTATCTTCTTGTTTTAAGGTTGTCCTAGACCAATAAGGTAGGATTCTAAATGATTTGATCTTTTGTAGATTTTTCCTTATTATTTGATGAATTAGATGTTATTTCCACATTAAAATTAAGTGAGTGATCCACTAGCCTAGTATTTAGCCAATTAAAACAATAAACGATATATTTAAACTGTTATGAAGATATTTACCCTTGATGGGGTGGGTAAATTATAATAAATATAATTTATTATTTTGGAATAAGAACAGTTATTAATAATAAATTATATTTATTATTTTGGAATATGAACAGTTATTCGAATAACACGTTTAGAACGGTTTTTGAACGTGTATTCTTAGCCCTCTTCTCCTATCAATAAGTTATATATAGAAACCCCTTCATGTGCGGTTAGAGCACTCTTCTATCAATTACAGAAAACAATTATGTGTATCAAAGTTTGATAAGAAGAAAAAGAGATCAAGGATTTAAGATCTATAAACTGAAGGGAAATCTCTCATGGCTGCGTGTTCTTCAAACGGTATGTAATCTATATTTTTATTATTATTATTTTATTATCAGAGTTGAGTTTGAATTCAATGATCTGGAATATTGTGTGTTAATTTCCGTATTAAATCTCAACATTAGAATTAAGGAGAATGATTTTGTTAGATTTAGTTATTGAATGAAAATTTCTTAAATAACCTATATAATGCTTGTAACCTATATATATATAATTATATAAAACTTATCTTCTTGTTTGAAGGTTGTCCTAGACCAATAAGGTAGGATTCAAATGATTATGATCTTTTGTAGATTTTTCCTTCTAATTTGATGAATTTTTGTGATTTTTTTTTTTGTTGCCTGTTAGAGACAAAAAAAAATTAAGAAGAATTTATTTTGTTATATTTAGTTATTTAATGAAAATTTAGCCAAATAATCTATGCATGAACTCCATATCTATATAATGCTATATAAAATCATCTTCGTTTTAAGGTTGTCCTAGACGACATGGTAGGATTATAATTATTATGATATTTTATAGATTTTTCCTTATTATTTGACAAATTATAATTAAGGAGAATGATTTTGTTAGATTTAGTTATTTAATGAAATTTTTTAAATACGTTGTAACCTATCTGACCAATAAAAGATTCTAAATGATTATGATCTTTTGTAGATTTTTCTATAATTTGGATGAATTTTTTGATTTTTTTTGTTGTTTTTGGTAAGTGAAAATAAAAAAAAAAAAAAAATTAAGAAGAATGATTTTTTTATAATTAGTTATTTAATGAAAATTTCCATTAAATAACCTATATACGTTGGAATGATTAGAATTAAGGAGAATGATTTTGTGAGATTTAGTTATTTAATGAAAATTTTCATTAATATGATGTAATGTATTCTATATATTTAACAAACATAACGGAAAGAAAAGAAGAACTAATTTTTCCTTGGTATATGATTTTTTTGTATCCTTTATAGTTCCAAAGGTTTTTGGTTGGCAGCGGAAAAATGGAGACGCCTGATAGCAATTCGCCACGGAATCCATATCGCTGTTTCCAGATTCATCCGACGCCATTGGCTGCACTTTTCAGTATTCTGTTCTTCTAATCGCCCGCGAGGTCTTCGTCTTCTTCTTCTAAACCGACTCTCCTGCTTGATTCTCTACTTCAACTGCTTACCGATAGCTTTCAATACGATCACGACCGTCGCTCTCCTGCCTCCCCTCGTGAGGAGGTGTCGGCCAAGGATTATCGATGTCGGAGAGCAAGAGCGAAGCCATAACTCTGACACATCCTTCTGTCGGATCCAAATTCTCTTCCCGAGGCCGTCCGGCTGTCGTGATGACTATGTTAACAGCAAACATTAGCGTCTGAACTAAACAATCATTATCAACATCCGCCAACAGAGGCGGTGTTAATGACAGGGGTTCTTTTTTTCGGGATACGTAGTATCAGCAATTTATCAGGAGCTTAAAGATTGACTAGGCAGATTCTTCCATTTTCTTTGCTTTTATTGGTTGTTTTCATTAGACAACATTTAAAGGTACTTACTTCTCTTTCCTCTGTCATTTGTTTCTCCTCTCAAACCATCTTCATCATGATGTGTGTGTGTTTTTGGTTTGCGAAACTTTCATACGTACAGAACATTCTTTTTCAAAATTCTATTCATGGTCGTAGCTCTGGTTTAAAAAATTTCAGAACCTAAGCTCTAAGTTGTTTATCTTATGCAGTACCTCTGCTGACATTTCGACTAACTTCTTTCGATCCATTTTGACCTAATTTGTTGTTAAAAAGATATTTCAGGTTTCTTTGTTACGATTTGGATTGCTCTAGTGATGTTCAAATCAAAAGATATTCTAAAAACGCAGAAAGCTCTAAAGGTGCTGTGACTTGGCTTTGGCTTTGGTTTTTGTTTTAAGCCCGAGAAATAGTTTACCTTATTTGAGCTTTTTTTTCTTTTTGGGTTTCTGATAATGGAGAAGCTGGTTTCTGCAGGGGGAAAGAAAATTATCTGTTCTCGCATGCTTCACTGCCGTGTTAATGATTCATGATCTGCGTTTATTGGTATGGGAATAATGACCTTCTACTCCCTCTGCTTTTGCTTCCTCCAGCAATACCTCCATTCTGCCATGCTATATACATCATCATGGTGAATGGTAAACACAGCAAACTGGTTCTTTACTCGACTCTTCTTAGAAAAAGCTGCATGCCTTGGAGTAGTTATAGCAATATGTTATGAAAATTTCTGATAAAAAAATGTTGTGAAATTTATACATAATTGAGATTGTGCTTGAAAGTAAATTGTCAATTTCTCTGGATGTCACTTCAGCACATAAAAAATAGAGGCATCAGGACAATGACATGGACTTAGATTGCTAAAATAGAAGACCGTTTGAAGGTGATAAAAATTCAAATAGATTGATTTAGGTTGAGATGACTTCAAGCAGACGAATCCACTTTATAAAATTGGAACAAATTTGACAACATTGGTGGACATTTTCCATTCCCATATTACAATAGAGACATGTTATGTTGAAATGAATGGTTCTCATATCAACAAAGTACCTTCGCGATCATTGCAACCTGTTCTTTAGATTACATTTCATGGGTCCGTTTTTTTATCTAATACCAATAAGTTTTCTCGTACCATCCATCAATAAGTTTGGTTGATGTTAAATTACGGATTGATAAATTCAAGGGTACATACTACTCAAAAGAAAAATAAAAAAAATTCATGGCACATTGTCGCGTTGGTTTCGCTTTTTCGATACTATGGTGCGCCAGCGCTAATGGCTTAAAGTATGCTTTAGATATACTACAAAATAGTAGAGGTCGTGATTATAGTAAGCGGTGTAACTTAAATAATGAATTTCCGTAAGCAGGTAATTTATGCTTCTAATTTTTCTTTTATATTTACTAGAGCTTAACCATAGATTTTTTGTTTTTGGTCGATGCTTACTCTAGTTGGTATGTATCATTGTTGTACTGCGGCCTTGTTGCCTACGCTGGCCTGTATCGATTCTTTTGAACAAAGAATATGGAAGCCTCTTTTCTTCATTGACTACAGGTTGTATTTAACCTTTAAGCTTCCATCATTTGTTGAGAAGGTATGTTTTTCATTGATGTACAATCCTCGTTTGATTTGGACTTTTCATGCTTTTCTTCCGACTACCTAAATTCCTGGAAAGCATGAAACTTAATTTCAAGTTGCCACTAAAAAGCAGAAAAAATTGAAGTGCTCATTGTCAAGTGGAGTGGTTTTGCATGACATATTCTTGTTATTAATAATATTAGATACACGATTTCTATTTTTCTATTAAAAAAGATGACTATTCATACTATCATGATTATTATTTAGATAAGGGAAATATGTATCAGATTGCTCAAAGAAAAAGAAAAACCTCAAGGTATATATGATGTGTGAAGTGAACCCAAAAAGAACGGTGTGGAAGCACAAAAAATCAACAATTATACTCTACCTAGAGTCTAACCAATTCACAAAATCCAATGTTGCAAGGGTACAATCCTCTATATATATATATATATAGCAGTATATATATATATATATATATATATATATATATAGTATATATATATATATATATATATATATATATATATAAGAAAGAACGTATTGCTTGGTTCCTATTTCATAAATTCCCAAAGCTCTTCCATTCCTTTTCCTTCAAATAGTTCAAAACAAACATGATGGAGTAAACTATCCAAGCTTCAAGATTCATGCTAACGGAATGTTGATGCAACTTCTCGAGAAAGACATCTTACTTTCCTAATTCCTAATCATGGAGCTATTGTATAAACCAAGGGCCCAACTACTACCTTCTCATATTTTTTTTTCAAAGGAGTTTCTTCACACCATCCATCCTTCTAGAACTATACCTTGCCTTTGACAACAGATTTAAACCTTCCACGCCCTATATTGGATTTACAACTTGTACTCTTCCAATTAGTCCATAAGGTTGAACGCCTAGACCCTACAATCATACAAGCTTGTTACATGAAAGGTGCTAAAACCAAAGCAAGCCAACCTTGGATAAACGAATTTCAAAGATCTTAGGCAAATAAAAAAAAGGTTTTCTTGTACACTCATCAGAAAATATTTCTAGATCCTTACACACTCCCTCTAAAGGATTAAGGTAGTTGGTGCTTCTATTGAGTCTCTTGTAAAGAAGGATTTGAAGTTTTCATCTTTTGCGGAGGCCACAAAGCAAAGTGAGGGTAGGTTGGGAGATGCGATCTAGTTGGAGTTGGGGCAAAGAGAGGTGAGGAATATAATATTAAGATGTTCATTGCTTATAGGTAGGTGGAGGGACACTACAATTCCTTTTCCGAATGTGGATTTTGTCAAAAATTGGGCAAGGAACCAATGGAGGGTAGAGGGGTGTAGCCTCTTTGAGCATAGACTTCTTGTTGTTTGAGGGGGTGAGAATTACTAAAGCAAAATCGATTTCATCCTTTTGGTTCAATGATCCATGAAGAGAGGAGTGGATGCTTGTGTAAAAGTCTAAAAAGGAAGAAATATGAGGCTGAACTTGTCGCGCGGCACCAGAAATAAAGTCAAGAGGAGTATAAAAATTTTTAGGGGGGGCATTGTAGCACAATGGTTAAGGAACTTACCTCCAAACTATAGGTCATTGGTTCAAACCTCATTAGAAACAATTTTTTTTTCAAATTTTCAGGGGGGCAAACTGATTCTCGTCCTTACTTAATTCATTTGTTTGTTTTATGCAAAAAAGAAATATGAGAAGGAAAATGATTCTTGTGTAGAGAAGAAAAACACACTCCATATAGGATTATGGATGGCTGAAAATCCCATCTTTTGTTCATAGTTTACAAACTACTGACTAAGAAAGATTCCCTAATTGTCAAAGTTGATACTCGCTAGAGCTTTGGTGAAGATATCTAATCTTTGAAGGCTTGTTGATAAGTATGCTAGCTGAATTATCCCTTCCTCACTTTTACTTATAAAAAAAAAATCCTTCTTCCTCATGCTTATATGTTTTATCTTATCATGATGATTGTGTTCTTAACAATCTTATGGCTAATCTATGAGTCATCATCACCTTATTAGGCTCTTAGTTGGGATTCTCACCTCTTAGTACCAATCTCAACCATATTCCTTGACACATACCTTGTGCTCTATCTTTAGACTCAGATTTTGCACCGTTTCTCGTTGATGCAACACTATGTTTCGGCTGCTTTCATGTGATCGATTTTCCTACCATAAACACAATATTCCGATGTTGATTTATTGTTAATTACGATCCGATCCAATCAACATCAGTGAAGATTTCAGTTTCTTTTGCTTGATGTCTTCTTGAAGTACAGATGTTTTTGGTATCATCTTTAGGCATCTTAGATCTCACACTTCCACCTCATCTGATCCAATAAACACCGGATGTTTTCATCAAGATTCTTATCGAGTTCCATAAAAACCTTAAATATTATTCTCTTCTCAATGAACTTAGTGCTCGATTCCATCTCTCGATAGTCCTGAGCATGCTCCTCAAAACAAGTCCAACTGATGCAAGTGATGTGTGTGAGTGTGTTGAAGTATAGAGGACAAACGACTTCCTTAACATGCATCATGGAGAATACTTTCACTTTATACACTCGAACCGGTCGCCCTAATTTTAAATGTCCTATTATTTTTGCCTTCCAATTGCTCATAATAAGTATAAAGGAGTAATCTACCATGCTTTTTTTCTTTACCAACAAAAAAATCTTGCCATCTTAAAAGTGTCTTTCTAATCAAAGAGGGGGAAGTACCCATATCACGCCAAACAAAGAGCACAAAAAATGCCATAAGAACTTGCCTTCTTATAGTGGATGGAAGTATGATAAATCATTTTTTTTCCTGTATAAGGCAAAAGAAGCATCTATTCATAAAAATCAACCTCTCATTTGAAGATGATATAAAAGTTACAAACTTATACCAAGTAGCCTCTTCACAAGGAAAAAGGATTCATTCTAAGAGGTTTCAAATAACTTTTCTACTTTGAAAACATTTTGGTTTTCTTCTCCAATCTTTGTAAAGGGTCTTAGTAAGAAAAGTCCTGGCTCTTTGACGCTTTTTTCGTCCTTTTCCTCGATGAGTCTCATCCTTTGATTTTATCAATAGAACTTTATCATCTGTGTCCTACTACTTCCGTTGTAATCTCAAAAGGAAATACTCCAAGGTTTCCACCTCAAATTGCCGAGCTGCATAAAGAAGCTAGGAACATGACGACCTATCCGATGCATAAGACTTTAAACCTCCTTCCATGCCTTCTTGGAGAAAGATATCACAACAAGGAAAGAAATGCTCAATGGTTTGGTCACAAATCACTTATCCTTCCAAAACTTCACCTTCATCCCCATAGATGCCAACTCCAGTTGTACTATTCTCTAATCCTCTTTCCCATATTTCGCAGCTAATGATTTTCAGCTACAAAAGCCCCTTTTCACTAACACCAACTCCATTTTCATATTAGGGCTATGTTGAGCATCAAGAAAGTCTTGACACTCAAACCATCCTTTCTTTTGTCTAAATGAATGATAAATCATCTTACTAATTATTATGGCTTCCTTTTAGGGGCCCCTTCTTAAAGAAAATGTGTTTGAATTTGCTCTAATGCATTTTTATCTTCATCCACCACAATTTCCTTTATCTGAAAATGCATTAGCAATGCAAGAGAAAAGCATACCTTCAACTAAAGTCTCAGCCATTTGAATGAACCCGAAACCCTCAAAGCTCACCTTGCTCGCGTGCGTGCATGGAGAAGGAACAAAATTCAGATTGGCCTGCACTGACAGCCACCCAAACATCCTAGAGATTCTTAGATTGTTTTACCCCGCCTTACTCTCAAAAATCTTCATCCTCTCATTCTTGATTGCAAATTCGATAGAGAAGCTAATGTATTTTTGAATGCATATAAAAAAAAAAATATTACAAGAGCTGAAGATGTTGAGAAGTAGCATTGAGCTGACGAGCCATCAAAAAAGTTGGGAGGACTATGCAATAGCACCATAAGAACAAGTTAGGACGGACTTGTGAGTTCATTTTAAAATTTTCCCGTAAGATTGCACTTTAGTCAACTTAATCGTGCAAAATCGGCCTTTAGTGCAATTTTCACCTTATTAGATTTTGTTTCTACAATCCTAAGACGTGGATGACAAGCAAAAGTTGCAGAAACAGCTAGTCCGGTCGAGCGGGAGGCTGACCTAGGTTTCTCTAGCATGCATATGCTCTCAATTTCAGACATGTCCGGGTGCCATTTCTAGTTCCATCTTCATAGGATGTGTTTATCATTTATGAACCTTTGCCACATAAAATCAGATGCACTTTATGTTTCGCTTTATCTAGGTTCCTCTCCGTAATTACCCTATATATTTCGGGGTTTCAGATTTGTATATAATTCCTGAGTCAGACAGGATCATGTTTCCTGCTCGAGCGAGGACATGCCCATTATGCAGAGCCTGGTAAAACCACCACGATATCACGTGGATTATATGGCGGTGAACTAGCTTATTTTAAAATTTACTTTTCAAAAGATAACAACCTGCAGAGTAATTTATTCTTTATTTATTTTTGAGTTACTATGTCTCGAAGTTTTAGGCCATCCGGGAAGCGGGGACCCGACCGGGTGGGGAGGTATTAGTATCTCTCATTGGCTTTGTCAATGATAAAACCGTATGGGGGTGGGTAGCTTTATGACATCTATCGTCATAGAGGTGTTTATTTTTATTAGAGGATTATATGCTATTAGACTTTTCAATGGACGGGTCGCCTCCCGGCTAATCTTTCTTTCTCTCACACATTTTCATCAAGCCGTGATACGATTATGATTATGGTTATGATTATGATTATGATTATGATGTGGACATCTCGCCTGATCCGTCATCTCTCTCTATTGAATGATAGGCTTTAAGGACTAATTATTATGCTACAGACCCTGAACATCGCTTTCATTCTTTATGGGTTTTTAGCAATTTGTATCATGAATCTATCGACTATTACAAGCTTGGATCAATATAAAATTAGTTTTTGTTTAAAAAAAAAAACAAAATGTTTATCGACTATTCCAGACATGGTAAATGTAGCCATAGAAAAACTGATACACCAAAGAGTTCACATAAAATCAAATCCCACTACCCAAAAGTGAGTCACTAAATCAACACCGGCTAATATGGGGATCTACCAGTAAGCTAAGCCACCGAGGGAGGGGTCTCAGATCCTATACACATCCCAATAATTCAATTCAATTCAGATTAAACCTTCAAAGAACTTCTCAATGCGATATTATTTTCTTCACATATCAAACGTTATGCATAAAATAGAGTGTGAAAGATACAAAAATAATCATATATAATATATTGGCCACGACATTATTGGGACAAGAAAGAAAAGATGTTACAAAGGCAGCATCCATCATCAAAGATGAAGCGTACATTTATTCAGCGTATAGATTCGACTCGGGTTTTGGATCTTCTGAATATGGAAGTTCAAGTGAGGCGAATCCTGAACTCCTTGTGGATTGTGGAAGTAAATGACAAAGGATGTATGTCATTGATCGCTTGTACTCATTTTCGAGGGTAGATGTGAATGTTGTGTTGTGGAAACAGAATGAAGATTAGTCACAGTAGGTAAATTGATGGGATAAACTTCTGCCACTTTTCAAATTTTCTGTCCAAGTATATTACAAATTCGCATAAGGAGTTGATGGTATTCTACCATCTCCTTAGGAAGCGGTTCTCACGTGCGTACATCAGTTTTCCCGTGCCACCGAAAGGCCGATTCTCCACACCGTAGCGCCTCCCAAATGGTAAAGCAGAATTGTTGCCAAAACAAGGACGTAAGTAAAAGTTGATTATTTGTTGAGATAAGACATTTGCTTCCGAATGAAGAGGAAGCATGACTCTTCAATAGCAAATCTTGAAGTATGAACATCCTTTAGGCTTTTTGAAAAACAGCTTTCAAGAAGCATACCTCCAAGGCATTACCAATGGTGCCACTGATATAGTTAAGGGAAGACGTAATCGCATCCATTCCCTTCTGTATTTTAGGAGTGCCCGTTTTTTGATGACCCTCAGGTGAGTGATATTGGTTATGGTGCTGGAAATAACAAATTCAAAGGCACATACGATCAGATCACCCGAATCGTAAGGTATAGAGACATCTAACCACAAAAGTGAAACCGCATAAATTGAAGAAAGGTTTCAGCAATTTAATCACAAATTCAAGAGGAGGTTAAAGTGTAACCGATTTTCGTAGCATGTTCATAGAGTCAATGCCTTCAAACAATGTTTTATGGTGGTATGCTTTAACTTCTTTGTGCTAAGTAATTTGATTATCGATTCTCACCCGAGTTCCCGCATCGTACTGTGCCCCGGGTCAGTTTGTCTAAGGTGTGGTTCAAATGTTTGGCCACATTATCATCCTCACACACTTAGCTTTCTCCTAAGAGACCCTCAAACCATATTTAGATTCATTTGAACTCTTCATAGAGGTATACTTCCATAAGCGTTGAATCTTATAGTATTACAAACACAATTTTCTGCCTCAATTCAAATTAATAAAAGGGTCTCATGAAGAAATTTTTCTTTCTTCGTATTATATATATCAATAAAATTTCAGCTCATGACCAATGTTAGCACTATTTCCATTATGAAGAAAATGTGTGTGTACAATATGTATGCATGTGTGACTATACAAGCATGCGCACAAACACAATCCTTTTAAGATAAATAAATATACACTTGTGCGCGCACACACACATCCTTTTAAGATAAGAAAAAAAAAAGAATATGCTGAAAGTACCAATAGAAGGAGCACACGTCAGATTACGCAGCACCCGAGCAAAAGCTCCCCAATGAGACAACCAACAAAAAAAAAAAAAAAAAAGAAAAAAAAATGCAAAATAAGTTTTAAGGATCAAGAACCATGACCCAGGCAAGCATCAAGAGGCTCCACAAAGCACAATGGTTCAACTTCCAATCCAAAACCTGACATGGCCCTAATTTCCTTCAGAGAAAGGCATATCTCCGATTAGCGCCAGGTGCTTGGGAATTGCTCTTCTCTGGTTGGGGTGTCTTTAGGCTATCCCCTTGTCGGCTCGAGACAACCTTTAGGTTGGACCTATTCCTTCATTACTAAAGAGTGGAGAAGAGTTTGAAACGGGTCCTTTGTTTATTTTTTCGCAATTTGGAAGGCATGACATTATGCTTATGGACGAGGTCATTCCGGGCAAAAGGTTAAGTGTTTTTTGTACATCTTCTTTCGTTGAAAACCAATTTGTTTTTGTTGATGGTCCTAAGGACCTCAGAATTTCATTGATTGGGTGTGCTCAAGATAAGGTGTGAAGTTTTGTACATGATTTTTTTGGTTTTCAGAGGGGGGAGAGTATATCCTTTGCACCTCTGGGCCACCTATTCACTGGGCCTCTTTCTAATACGCTTTAACTTTTACTTATTAAAAAAATTAAATATATAAGGTCTGAGAAAAAAAAAAGAAATATATAAGGAGCACCAAGAGGTAGGCAAAAGGAGAAGCAATAAACAACAACCCAAGCTAGATTTTAGTTGATGGACAACTTTCGAAGTTCCCTTTCAAATCGAGCAGCTAGAAAAGGCCTCCTCTAACCTTGATCTCTAATTTTGCAACCCTTTAGAGCTTCCAATTTTCTTAACTAGGAGTCAACTTCTTTCTCAAAGCCAACCATAAGCAAACCTAAGTACTCATTAAAGGAGACGAAGTTCTTGTAAGCTAGATCGACAAAGTTCTCCTTTGACACTACGTCCTTCCCGCTCAAGTCTTCCATCAAGTGCTTTCTTAAGACACCTTCATCACACCCGATTAGGTATGCACTCACGTTAGGGACAAGGGCGCCGTCCTTGCTAAATCTAGTTCCAAAACCCCTTTAGCATAGTATCTAGTTGGTGGCAAAGGATAGGACTTGCACTTTTTAGCCTATCCTAACCTCTCCATTCCAACTGAATCCACTCAGCAGTTTTGCATGTTGAAGCTCCATCAGAGTTTCACTCAACCCATATATATATATGACTAGCTTGTTTGACAACATTGCTCTCAAGTTGACTCTTTATTTGATTTTTTTGGACGGAAAGGGACATTGCAATGCGTCTTTCAATTTTTGTTAAGGATACCCAGCGTACGTATGTCTCGATGATAAGACCTTTAATTGAAACAAGAACCCTTACCTTTGAAGGTCATTTAGAATCGCTTTCAAATATGCTGAGTGAGGGGTTATGTCAAAAGACAAAACATTCTCTTCAAATTCATTATAACCTTATGCTTACAGACATTTAATTATTAAGGAAAGTGTGGTGCATAAAGGGGGTCTTACTAAATTGATTTCTTCGTCAAAGGGTAGCGGAAGAAAGCTTTTAATGGAAACTTCAGAAAAAAGATCAGCCTTTGACTTGTCAAGAAAGGAAAAAAAAAAAAAAAGATCAGCCTTTGATTAATTTTTGTTGCTTGAGCAAGTTTTTTGAAGAATTTGCAAAAACCTTCTTTTTCCATGTTGATATGACCTGATCTCAGAATAATGCCTTCTATTTCTTATTTGATTTTCCTCGAGCGCTTTTTTTTTTTTCTTTTCATTAACAAGAAATGACAAAGTAAGGTATTATTAAAGTAGTAAAAGGTACAAAGGAAGGATGAAAAATCCTCCCAAGAAAAAAAACCTAAAAAAAAAGCATCTAAAAACTAAAAAGGCCCACACCTTTGGAGGATTTTTTTAGGTGCCTAATCCAACTTAGTAAGTCCAAATAATTTGGGACACGATCCTAAAGTCAAAGCAACGCAAAACATGCAAACATCAAGATTGAGGGGTTTGCAGGCTCTTTTGAGTTGTAATTGTTATTGGTATTTAGCTTCTTGTATTCTACTGACTAAAGTAAAGGACTTAACCTTAAGTCTCACCTCAATATGACACTCCTGATGCTCGACACTCCCGACGACACCACGTGTCCCAAAAGTCTGCCCTCAATAGCCAAAACTCACACCCATCAGGGAACTTAGTGTACAGTCGATGGTCTCTAATTGTAACACAATCCTCAAGTGATACTCATGCCCCACTCCGACCGGGAGTAGATCAAGATGTCAGTCCACGAAGATCGTGATAAACCGATCTGTGAGCAAGGTTGGAACACCCTATGCATGAGATCCATGAATGCTACTAAGAGATTCGTCAATCCAAAGGGCATCACCGTAAACTCAAAGTGCCCATAACGCATCCTAAACGCCGGCCTTAGGATATCTGCCTCCTAACCCTCACCGACAGGGACCTCAGGCAAAGGTCTATCTTGGAGTAGACTCAAGGCTCCTCTTAATCGATCAAACAAATCATCAATCCTTGGTAACGGGTACCGATTCTGATCATAACCCTCGTTCTTCAACTCGGTTTCTGCAATCAATGCACGAAGGATCTTGTCCTTCTTCTTCGCAAATAGAACCGGAGTGCCCCATGGTGAAGTGCTCGGTCTAATGAACCCCTTTGGTCCAGTAGCTCATGTAGCTGGACTCTGAGTTCCTGCAACTCAACTGTGCCATCCTATGCGGAGTCATAGAGATGGGCGAAGTACCAGGGTGTAACTCGACAATAAGTCTACTACCCTCCTGTGGAGGTAGTCCGTAGTCATCCGAAAAACATCCACATACTGCATACTACCTCGAGGTAGATCTAAGTCCGGGTCTCTTCTCGTCCTTCAGTAAGGCTCGCTTAGCCAACCCGCTAACTGTCCTTGACACCTGGACTCGTATACTGTCTGGGGCAAAATATCACGCTTGTCCCCCTGAAATACCACACGAGTACCATCTTGCGTGTAAGCGGTAACCCTCCTACGCTCACAATCGATAACAACCCTGTAAGCTGTCAGCCAATCCATCCCTAGGATGACATCGAACTCTAACATGTCCATGATCCTCAAGTCCAGTGTGAGTAGAGTCCCCGAGATCTCCAACTCGCAACCTCGACATATCATCCTTATTCTCGCCCTAATCCCTAGGGGAGAACTCACATACAATGGCTCCTCTATGGTCTTTAGAGGTCCTTGCCCATTTCCACCATATTTGGGCCTCACTTTCTAGCTGGAATGCAGCTAGTCTAATTCTGGTAGTGTCAAAGGTAATCTCCATAGCCTCTAACACCTTCTCGATCTTTATGAACCAATGGTCTGCCACCATCGAATTCCTCCCCTTTAATGTCGGAGGATGATGTGCCTGCCCTATGGAGGTTACTAGGACTTCTCCGACCACCCGCTATGTCGGCCCTCAGGCGACAGCGTACCACGCAATACCACAACCTCAACAAAGGCCTGCTTATCAAATACTGGTGGTGCCTGACCAGTACCCTGTGGACGCCCTCTACGTCCTCGTCCTCGACTAGCCATCTATGTATTTCCAATGGCAACAAGAATCATTTAATTTTCATTTCAGTCTAACTAGCAATGCACATGCCAATTACTAATAGACTTGACAACCATGAACCGACCCGTTCATTTCCTAAGTGGTGCTAAATTCCAACCACTCGGGCTTCATTTATTTCAATAAAATCAAGTTTTCTTGTTCATTTCATTATCCATATCCCTAAGGTCATAGTTCCTAACCTTAGCATTCACCCTTTTTCTATACGCATTACACCATGCATATAATTTCCTACGCAACAATCGCGTAATCACAATTCCCATATACATCATACCGTGTATATATCCTTCCACGCAATTTGAAACATAAAATCACGCGATAAAAGACATGCAACCTTTTATATACTATGTCCTTGCATTTATATGCAATGCAAGACAACTAATTTCCACATGTCAAATCATTTATTTTTATTTTAAACATCCAAAAATTTTATTTTTGAAAATTTTATTTTTGAAATTTTCATTTTTCGAAAATTTTGTCTCTTTGTTTGATTTTATTTTTTTCAAAAAAAAAAAATTTCCTGAATTTCACTGTTCACAATTGATCGCTGATTCGCATCGCTCACAGATTAACGCTCACCGACACGTTCATTGATTACCGTTCATGACTTAAGTCGCACAGCAATAATTGTATCGCGAATACACCTTTGTACCTCCTATATTGCAATACACTGTTGTCCCGCAACATACTTTCACTCTATTTGCACACAATCTGCAATCTTACAAGGCTTAACCCTCATTTCTCTAAGTCACAATACAATATAATATTGCAATATACTTCCAGCCCATCCTAGCCTCATCAAGTAATACAATTTCCTGACAGAATTACAACTCTTTCCGTTCTTGCCTCTCTTTGCAATACAATTCTTACCAAAAGACTATATTGCAATACAACTCATCCACTACACGCCTAAGGTTGTAATACAATACAGACAGAATACAAATTTCCTTTTTGCAATACACCAGCAAGAGTCTAACTCAAATCTGCACCAACTTTTTTTTTTGTTTTTTCATTATATTTTGTTTTTTTCTTTATTTCCAGCCAATGGAAGACAAAATATATATATATATATATATATATATACCTTTTTTTTTCGTTTAGAATACTCAAATAAATTTATAAAATTTATTTTACTAAATTTTTTTTCAATTTTACAAATAGTAAAACCTTAAAATTTTTTATTTCTTTCACTTTCATAACCGAATAAATTTATAAAATTTATTTTCTTTACTTTCTTTTTCCAGTTTTACACTGTAAAAAATTTCTCCACCTTATTATTTATTTATTTATTTTTTTTCTCATTTACGTAGCCTTCTTTGCTTACCCATACATGCAAAGGGTTTGAACACCGTAATTTCTACCCTCAATTTTATGTGTTCACCTTAAAATTTATTTCAAATTTTGGCTCATTGAAACTCTAAACCAAATAAATTTAGTAAAATTTATTTCTTATTTCCTTTGTTCCAGCTTTACACACGTAAACTCCAAAATTTTCTCCACACTTCATCCTATGCACAACCAAGCATATCGCTCATATAATTTCAATCACATAACACCTAACACCATGTTGGTGTACAACCTCAAGCATGCAAGCACACTTCACAAAAATCCAATCACAATAAAACACACCAAACACATGCATGCAGTGTGTCATAGTTTTGTCCCGTGAGTTCCCAGTAATCTCATACCTAAACTCAACATCAAACCACTCCTAGTGGTGATGTTCTTACCCTACTATGGCCTAAGCCCAAATCCTCAATCTCTAGGTTTCCATATACCTATACTCTACATCAAACCACCCAAGTGGTGATGGATACCCAACCCGAGCTCCCTAGGTATTCGTATACCTATGCTCTGATACCAGGCTGTGACGCCCCAAAACCCGGGGGTCCGTTGACTACCCGTCAACCCGCGGAAACACTCGTGAATGTCGGGTGCCCTCAGTGCATATGGAATGCATGATGCCAATTCCATTACAATTCTATAACACATGCAAATATATAATCATACATATATTCACATAATTTAAATCACACAATCATGTTATGTAATTTCACATTTCCAAACACCAAAAATTAGCTCACTTGGGCTAATGATCAAACACGAGCAACTCGATTTGAATTACTCAACCAAACACATTATTTCACAAAAATTATTTTGTGAACACTATTATCGGGAATAGTGAAACCCTCGGTTACTATTCCCAAAAAATCACCAATCATCGGTTCACTTTGTGAACTCAAATTTCACGGCCATTTCCGGCCTCATACATATCAAAGCATCATTTATAACATAGAACATCACCAAGGATTCCCAAACAGCCCTTAACCCCCACGGACTGCATAGAGAGGGCTCGAAAAAATGGTTTCACAATTCGGTCCCAAGTTTTGGGACCGATCAAACGGCCCCTCACGACCTCAATCAACTCAAACATCAACATAGCTCTTAAACAAAGAGTAAAACCTAAGTAGGGAGAATCCCCTACCTCACGGAGTTTGTCTAAACTCCTTAAATCCGGTACCCACTCGTAGGCCTCTCCGCGTAGAGCAGCTTTCCTTCTCGTCCCGAAGACTGCCGACGGTCGGATCGCACGATATTTTAGAGAGAAGTGTCACTCTCTCACTCTAAAACCAAAAACAAGCAGCCACTGCCTCCTTTCTCCCTTCCAGCACGTTCTTGTCTTCACTTTGAGGAAGAAGATGAGCACTATTGGCTCTTTTGTCATTTAGCTCATTTAACTATTCCAAAAATGAGCATTTTGTTCTTCTGTTCCCAGTTTTGATATTCGGCACTATCTCGGCCGTCCCTTTACATCATTTATCTACTCATGCCACTTACAAGACACGAAGACACGTTATAGCCGCGCTTCGTCAGACGTAAAATCATTTTGTTTGGCACCTAAAACCGGCTGGCAACTTAAAAACGTATAAATCTCGACCGTCTTCTGACTTGACGAAATTCTAATGAATGCGTTAGCTAGATTTCTCGCGAGACGATTCCAACTGGTAATCCGCTTCATCATCCGAGATCTAGAGAATTTGGATTTAACCGAAATTACAATTTAATAACCTAAATTACGATTTACCCCTTTTTCCAAAAATTGGAATTTCGTCTTACAAAGGGTTACCGCCAAAACATTTGCATTGGTCATGTTGGAAAGAATGGGCCTCATGTCTAATTATTATTTATGATCACCGATCTCAAGATAATGTATATTGGCACTTGAGCTCATTAAAGTACAAGTTTCTTAATTTTTCATGTGTATACCTTATGTGTATTCATAATTTTGATGATGATTGGTAAACAGGACTTACTTTGAATGGAGATAATAACATTTAGACCTCTTTAAATATATCTCACTTATGAATAATAGTCGCAAAGAAGAGAATTAGTATAGCTGCATGGAAGGAACTATATCGTATAATGACTACAACCGCCATGACTCTGCTTAGTTCTTATTCTTTAATTATGATTTTATGATGATGTCAATGAATGAATGAGTAATGCGCATTATCACATAGAGTCAATCGGGAATGTAAGAATGTTTTCACTATTCTTTAGTTCACTGTGATAATATTAGATTTAATATTATAAATCACTTAATTCATTGGTTTAAGATGACACTGCTTGATGGAAGTGGCAAAGGATTTAAAATTTTGAATTTTAAATCAATCAATTTCAAAAGGGTCCTCTCCCTGCCCATAAAAGTCCCTCTCAAAAAAAAAATTCACCATCACGGATTGAAAGCCAGAGAAAGAAGAGAAAGGGTAAAGGGATAGAAATAAATAAGATTTTGCTTGAAGACTTATTGTCATTATGGATCCAGGTTAGTAATGACAAATTCTTTATTTTTGTACAAATGTGAATATCATGAAATCTTAAGATCCAAAGAATATTCTAGGTCTCATGATGTTAACTGATTGTGTTTTACAGTCAAATATTACACAAACCTAGGGAAATCCTTAAAATAAGTTTACATTACAAGACTACGTTCTTTGAAAATCCTTACAATTTCATCCTTAAAACAACGCTAAAAATACTACTATAGCACTCAAATAATTAAGGAAGCCCTTAATGCACATATACGACCCTCTGGTTACATCGTGACTGCATAATCTTTCGGGACGGGCGTTACAATAACTCGGTATCTATATAATTATATAAAACTCTTTATCTTCTTTGTTTTAAGTGCTGTCATAGACCAATAAGGGTAGGATTCTAATTATTATGATATTTTGTAGATTTTTCCTTATAATTTGATTAATTAGAATTAAGGGAGAATGATTTTGTTAGATTTTAGTTATTTCATGAAAATTTTCTTTATAATAATCCCATAATAAAGTGTAACCTATATTTATATAATTATATAAAACTTATCTTCTTGTTTGAAGGTTGCCTAAACCAATAAGGTATGATTCTATCGATTATGATCTTTTGTAGATTTTTTCCTTCTAATTTGATGAATTTTTGTGATTTTTTTGTTGTTTGGAAGGAAAATAAAAAAAATTAAGAATAATGATTTTGTTATATTTAGTTATTTAATGAAAATCTTCTATAAATAACATATATACATTGTAACCTATATCTATATAATTATATAAAACTTATCTTCTTGTTTTAAGGTTGTCCTAGACCAATAAGGTAGGATTCTAATTATTATGATATTTTATAGATTTTTCCTTATAATTCAGCAATTAGAATTAAGGGATAATATTTTATAGATTTAGTTATTTAATGAAAATTTTCTTTTAAATAACTTATATATGCAGAACTTATATCTTATATAATTATATAAACTTATTTCTTGTTTGAAGTCAATAAGGTATGATTATAATGATTATGATATTTTGTAGATTTTTCCTTCTAATTTGATGAATTTTGTGATTTTTTTTGTTGTTTGTAAGGAAAATAAAAAAAAATTAAGAAGAATGATTTTGTTAGATTTAGTTATTTAATGAAAATTTCCATTAAATAACCAATATACGTTGGAACCTATATCTATTTAATTATATAAAACATATCTTCTTGTTTTAAGGTTGTCCTAGACCAATAAGGTAGGGATTTTCTAATTATTGATTTTTTGTAAACTTTTTTCCTTTTATTTTGATGATTTAGAATATGAGAATGATTTTGTTAGATTTTTTATTTAATGAAAATTTTCTTTTAAATAACTTATATACGTTGTAACCTATATCTATAATTATATAAAACTTTACTCTTCTTGTTTGAAGGTTGTCCTAGAACGCCAAGGTAGATTCTAATGATTATGATGTTTTGTAGATTTTTCTTCTACTTATTTACCCTTGTGATTTTTTTGTTGTTTGTAAGGAAAATAAAAAAAATATTTAAGAAGAATGATTTTGTTATATTTAGTTATTTAATGAAAATTTCCATTAAATAACCTATATACGTTGGAACCTATATCTATATAATTATATAAAACTTATCTTCTTGTTTTAAGGTTGTCCTAGACCAATAAGGTAGATTCATCGATTTGATTCTTTTGTAGATTTTTCCTTATTTTTTGATGAATTAGGATGTTATTTCCACATTAAAATTAAGTGAGTGATCCACTAGCCTAGTATTTAGCCAATTAAAACAATAAACGATATATTTAAACTGTTATGAAGATATTTCATCTGATATGTGTAAATTATATAATAAATATACTTATTATTTTCAAATAAGAATGTGCTTATTATAATAATAAATTATATTTATTATTTTTGGAATATGAATAGTTATTCAAATTATAATAAATATAAATTTATTATTTAGGAATAAGAATAGCTATTACTAATAAATTTTATTTATTATTTTGAATATGAATGAAGTATTCGAATAACACGCTTTAGAAACGGTTTTTGAACTGTATTCTGACCCTCTTTCTCCTATCAATAAGTTATATATAGAAACATCTTCATGTGTGGTTAGAGCACTCTTTCACACTACGTAAAACAATTATGTGTATCATTTGATAAGAAGAAGAGATCAAGGATTTGGGCATCTATAAAACTAAAGTAAATCTCTCATGGTCGCGTATTCTTCAAACAAGATGTGAATTTATATTTTTATTATTATTATTTTATTATCGAGATGATTGAATTCACTGATCCGAATATTAAAGTGTTAAATTTCCTTATTAAATCTCAATAAATGGTATCAAAGCTAGATTGAATTTCAATATTCAGAATCATTGTTTTATAAAGATTAAATTTTGAGATTTATTTTCGATTAATTCGTCTTACTAAAATGAATAAAAAAAATTAATTAAACAAAATAAAGACCAGCCTCAACGCGTAGAAGGAAGATTTTTTTATTTTTCCTTGCAACGCTGACTGGATCAATGTAGGTGAGGGGCGCTAGTTTACGTCACCGTGGTCGCTGTGCTGCCATTGCTGGTCAGTTTTTCTGTGCGCTGCATACCAGATTAGAAGCTTTCATTAAAGGAGAAATACATAATCACAAATAATCGGTTAGCCGATTGTCATTATCACTTATTTGAATATGAAACTGGAAATTTTCTTTAAGATGTCCATGTATCCTTGATTTGAACCTTGTGAAATTATTATTATATTTGATGAATGCCGATTTCTTTGATTTTATTATGATTGATTATTGAATCAGATGATTATTAAAGATACTATTTCCTTGATTTTTAACTCAAATAAAAAAGAATTAATTTCATCTTGTGAAATTTTATCCAATGACAATTTATAAATGTAAGGTTAACTAATTTAGATAGTTGCCAAAGTAACCTAAATTAGTCAGCCTTGTATATATTGAATTGCATAAAAAGAATAAAGGGAGACTTATAAAATTCTTAATAATTTCTTTATAATTAGTAGAGAATGTGACTAACCCAAAGGAGAAATAATTTCTCTAATGATTAATTAATGGTTTTATTTTGTGTTACAAAGGTAAAATGAATACCCAAAGGTAACATATATAAATGAAACAAAATAGTGCTGTTCAAGTTTCCAAGAGACTGGATATGTTAAAATTTACCCAAACGAGAATTTTATCTATATCAATAGTTCATTACTATTTATTTTATACTTGGAGGCCCTTAGTGAGCAATGTTCTATTTTTGTACGCTTCCCACTTCATTACACTATCTTGCATCCGGAATGACTGCTTTTTATGGGTCAAACTTTTCTGAACGGTATGAAAGGGTTCAATTTCATCATTTATCGATATCGACTGGGCTTTTAATAACGATAAACCTTCAAGTTACTACTGATGACAAGCATTCTGAGCAAGTGGAACAATCAAAAGCCTGGGCAAGATCCAACATACTCAGTTTGATGTTTATGAGAATGACTATTGCCAATAATATCAAGACCTCTCTCCCTCAAACCGAGTTTGCCTCGGAATTTCTGAAATCTATTGAGAAGCGCTTCAAACTACGATAAGTCCCTCGCAGCACATTGATGATCGAATTGACCACCATGAAATATGATGGTCGTGAAAGGCATTCAGTAACATATTTTAAACATGACTAAAAGGCTGCAAAGCTAAGGCACTAGGCATGGGTATGGATGAGTCCTTCTTGGTACGCTTGTCCTCGAACTCACTTATCACGCATTGCCCATTCAAAATCCACTATAATACTAACAGTGATCAGTGGAACTTGAATGAGCTCACCAGTAAATGTATACAAGAGGAAGTGAGATTAAGACAAGAATGACATAATCTTGATCTTGTTGTAACTCATGGAGTCATGAAGAAGAAAGGAAAATTTAAAAAAGGAAAGAACTTTCCACCTAAGAAAGTGATTCTGTGGAAGGTAGCTGTGAGTCATGATGGAAAATTCACGGTAAGTTGATACTTTTGTGGCAAGAAAGGGCATGTGAAGGACTGTATCAAGCGTAAGGCTTGGTTCGAAAAGAGAGGTATAAATATTTCTTTTGTATGTTATGAATCCAATCTTGCTGAAGTTCCTTCAAATACTTGGTGGATTGATTCTGGAGCCACAACTCATGACTAATTTAATGCGTGGATTCCTACAACCAGGAAACCAAAGGAAAGCGGAAAAGTTCCTCTATATGGGAAACCGCGCCTGCCGGGAGTGAGGTCGCGGCACCTATCGCTACTATTAGAGACTGGTCATCGAATGGATCTTTTAAACACTTTTTATGTACCTTCTATCTCTAGGAATTTAGTTTTTAATCCAAAGCTAGATGCTACCGATATTCTCGTTTATTCGCTATGGACAATTAAGTTTGATGTTAAATTACATAGCTGGTTATGGTATTTATGTGACGTGTTTATATAAAATTTCCTTGAATCATGAATTTGCACAAGCTTTAATAACCCTGCATTCAAATGTTGGTTCAAAACATGGCTTAATTAATGAAAATTCTTCAATCTTGTGGCACAAAAGACTAGGGCACATCTCTAGGGAAAGAATTGAGAAATTAGTGAAGGAAGGAATTTTACAAAATCTTGACCTCACTGATTTTCATGTATGCATGGATTGCATAAAGGGAAAGCAAACTAAACCTACAAAGAAAGGTGCCACAAGAAGTAATGAGCTCCTTGAGATAGTTCATACAGATATTTGTGGACCACTCTCTGTTCCATGTTTTACAAGAAAGAAATATTTCATCACCTTCATAGATGATCCATCTCGTTATGGTTATGTTTATCTAATGCATGAAAAGTCTCAAGCCATTGACATCTTCGAGATGTTCATAACAGAGGTCGAGAGACAATTAGATAAAAAGATTAAAATTGTTAGATCAGATCGAGGTGGTGAATATTATATAGATATGATGAATCGTGACAAAACTTGTGTCCTTTGCCAAATTCCTTGTAAAGCGTGCAGATCAGCGCTCTCGGCACATAATGCCCGGTATCACCACGCCATCGGTGTCGGCCGAAAAGGCGTAATCGCACATTAATGGAAATGGTTAGGAGTATGATGAGTTACTCTTTTGTACCTATTTCATTGTGGGGTGAAGCCTTAAAAACCGTAATGTATATCTTGAACAGAGTTCCTAGTAAGGCAGTTCCAAAAACTCCTTTCGAGTTATGACTAAGAGGAATCTAGTCGAGACATATACATGTATGGGGTTGTCCAAAGGAGGCAAGAATCTATAACCCACATGAGAAAAGCTTGATTCAAAGAATCCATTCTGATATTTCATCGGCTATCCTGAATAAATTGAAAAGGTACAGATTTTATTGTCCTAACCACGCAGGAGTGTAATGACCCGCACTAAATAATACAGTACAAGTTTGAAACTTCACCAAGTTTGATGTTTAAGTTTGACCAAAGTTGACTAGAAGGTTTGACCAACACTTAGTGGGTTGACCAAAGTTGACTTTTTTCAAGAATGAATAATTTTAGGTTGACTAAGGCGCACCATTTCCTCGTAGCTCCCGTCGACGAGTTCATAGGATTCAAGGGAACGCCATCCGACTAATGATAAAAGTTACGACTATTAGAAGTTCAACAAAGAAGACTTTATCACATCCACTTTATGTCCGATTTTTACCCTAAATCAACCCTAGACCTTATATAAACATAGTTTGGGGGATTCCAATGAAACCTTGCCCCCAAGACACTTTTTGGCACTCCAAAAACCTCAGAAGGCTTCCGGGAACCGAGTTTTCGACTCGTCATTGGAGAGCCGGAGAGATCGATTCAGACGAGCACCACCGCCACCACAAAGCCACGCTCACACGCCACGGACAGTGGAGGTGCGCAACCTCGACGGTCACGCTGCGCCAAATTTCATCAGCTAACCGCCACGACTGGGCCGATCGGGTCGGCCGGTTACGCGGCACCACCGCGGATCACCTGGACCGTTTGACTTTTCCGGCCATTTCCGGCCATTCTACCACCCCATAGCCCTTTTCCACCTACCTGACCCCCTGAACCTATTTCACGTGGTCCTTTTGCATTCCGCACTGGCTTGGAAGCCATAAACGAAAACGAACCTGACGGTTAGATCGTTTTCCGCCAATTACAACGATCATTGGACCAAGGTAATGGTACCAATGAGTTCCCGGTCTCGATTTACTCGATATGTGGTTTGTAAATTTTGACGCCGCTTTTTTGCTAGTTTTCCATTTTTAGGTTGTTTCACATCAAATGTTTGACTAAATAGAGTACAAATTAATGTAAATTGGAAAAATTGAAGTTGTATTAGTGAAATTAGATGTTTAGAATTATCGACGGTTCAATTTAGAAATTAGCTCGGTGAAAAGCCCCAATTTGGTATCTCAGCCTAGGGCACATCAGGTAATCGACCTATCTGAGTTCAATTAGGATGATCTCATAGTTCTAAATGTTGCTATAAGGCCTTAGGATATTCCAGCAATGCCGCTGGTTCAATTATCGAGCTCTATGGTATTTTATTTATACACATGTGCACTCACGCCGAGCCGGAGACGATCTCGCTGGCGATGTGCTCTCAGCCATTCAGAATGAGGGTTTATATGTTTTAAAATCTCAGCTATTATTACTTATATATATTTTTGGTTTGTTATTTTCTATATACCGCTTTTGATCAAATGGTCAGTTGCATATAAATGTGGTTATCGGTCTCAGATAAAGGTTATCATTTCACATGTGAATTTTGTCAACATTTTAACCGCTTTGGAAGTCAGATCGGATTCGTGATGAGTATGTGTGGGTATTTAGATATTTCTGGGGGTATGGATCGGCTTGTAAACCCCTGAACAATTTATTGTTTCATGGATTGGATTTCAAATATATGTGTTTAAAATTTGTTAAGGAATATGACAAATAGGTATTTCAAATTTCATTGATTGATGAACTAAAGATCTTCAATGTACGGATCGAGTCAGGGAAAGTAAATTCATAAATTCTTAACTTAGGATAAGGTGATTTGAAAAAGTACAATGGAGTGCGATTATCGTGTTGGAGGTTACAAGGTGACGTATCTATACTGCACGGGATATTGGATTTAGTATTTAATATCATAAAGGTAATCGGGATTGCCACTGCCCGTGAGGCCTGGTCGAATCTCGACTGCCAGTAGCCGCCACTGGTGCGTTGAGGCCTACTTCGAACCCGACTCGCGCAATTAGGTCGTCACGCTGCCGTGAGGCTCGCTTGACCCGACTACTTGGCATTCCTGGCCTTGCCACCGTAACGTGGGAGGCTGGTCTGACCACAAATTTGGTATTCGGCTCTACCACTTTAACGTGAGGCCTGGTCAATCTCACTAGCTGGGTATTCCTGGTTTTTTCCGCCACTGGTGACGGAGGTCGGGGTTTCATCCAACTACTATATGTTATTCACCTACCGTGAGGTTGCTTCACTGATTTATTTAGGATGGATATATGGTATATATTTACATGTTATATTAGTTGCCACTGTCGTGAGGGCTCTGGTCAATCTTCATCTGCCATTTAGCTGCCACGGCAGGTTAGGCTCCAAGCCATCTTAATTTCGCCATTCCTGCCTACCACTTGACGTGAGGGTCGGCTTTTACCGACGCTTTGCTGGGGTGGGGTACATGGTACGGCATACTCGTTGGTTTATATAGTATGGTATCTCTGGTGTTTAGGTATGGTACACGTCAGTGTATATGGTATGGTACATAGTTGAATTCCTGCTGGTACAAGTGTACTGTCGGGTTTCTGGAAAAGACGAATCCTTTCAATAGTTATGATTACTATATTTTCCATGATTAATTGTACAACATGATGTTTATATGTTTTATGCATCAAATTCTATATGTGATGAATGAATTCAAAGTTATAAGGTTCTTGATATTGGGGTCAGAATTATTGAGTATGAATTTTTATTGTCATTTAAAAGTCAGTTTTGTGGAAATGTTTGTTAAACTAACATTAAGAAAAGAGTGACGTGAGGTCTCAGAGAAGAAATTTTCTATAAAATAAAAACATTTATTTTCCATATAAATTATGCCACCTACTGAGATTTATTTCCTCACGCTTTATCGCTTTAAACTGCTTCCTAGGTCCGCAAACTTCAGTAGAGCTTACCTCGCACTGCACTAACACTGTCAGTTTCACGACAAATTGCAGACTCCTACCCCATCCTTCCGTCTCGATTGTCGACCTATTTATTTTTATCTTGTAATCCTAAATTCAAAATACCTAGAATGCTCTGGTTACTAAGATTAAACTCATTGAGTCCCTTTATGTATGTGGTGGCGCGACTCACCTTCGATAGGTCGGTCGTGGATTTATCTATATTCGAGGTATTATAAATAACAACATGTATTTACTTCTCTTTAGGTAAATTTCTTGTGTATTCCCTGAGATCGTATACAAATGAGATCTACTAAAGTGACTCACCCGGTAATTCTGAAGGATATCCTGGCTCAGTCTCATTAAGAGAATAGTTGAAACCCAGAATGTCGATTCTGTGAGAATGACGAACTATGGGAGTAATGAACCAAGAAATGTAGATGTCAAGAGATAAGAGTGGATAACCCACCACTTTTTTACTCTCAAGAAATTATCACCCCTCAACCCGTTCAACAAGTTGAGGAAATGAGCAAATATAATAGAGGATGGTTCATTACCACTTAAAATATTGCCATTGAAAATGCTGTAGAGCCACCACAACCGGCACCTTTGAGGAGATTTCAAAGAGAAAGGAGACCTGCCATTACAGATGATTATGTGGTGTATTTATAGGAATCTAATTTTGATATTGGGATAAGGAAGGATCCGGTTTCGTTTTCACAAGCCATGGAAAGTGATGATTCTAGTAAAATGGATGGGAAGCCAGTGAATGAAGAGTTGAAATCTATGGCCCATAACGGTGTATGGGATCTCATCGAATTGCCGAATAATTGTAAACCCGTCGACTGTAAATGGGTCTTTAAGACAAAGTGCGACGCTAAAGGCAATATCGAACGATTTAAGGCCAGACTTGTGGCCAAATGTTTCACTCAAAAGGAAGGTATCGATTACAAAGATACATTCTCTCCGCTTCAAGAAAGATCTTCGCTTTAGAATCATCATGACACTTGCAGCTCATTTTGATTTAGAGTTACATCAAATGGATGTGAAAAACCCATTCTTAAATGGGAATTCGATGAAGATATCTACATGGAACAAATCCGGGCGGTCTTGTGCTGAAAAGGAAATGAAACACCTAGTTTGTACCCAGCAAATCCATTAATGGTCTTTAAATTAAGCTCTTAATAATGGTATATTGTTTAATAAATACCATTACATCTTTCTTGATTGAAGAACTCCTGACTGTGTATATATCTGGTGCAGGAGCAGCAAGCTCACTTCGATACTGTATGGTATTGGATATGGTTTATAGCAGTGATCTGGTCATTAGGTGAACTAGATAAACAATCCTCTAAAACCTCATATAGTCTTGGTTAAGTGAGGCAAACCATGTTATCGTTAACTTGGCAGATCTTTAGGACCCATCCTTATGGAGTCTAGGTTTATCTCGAAAAGGATGATATTAACGGGTTTAGAGATTTAATATGCAAATATGTCGCATTCCGCATTGCACCTATATTGAAAGGTGACAAATTAGTAAATGCAAGGCCCAAGGAATAACATGGAAATGGAGTAAATGAAGAAAATTCCTTATGCATCAGCTGTGGGAAGTTTGATGTACGCTCAAACATGTACAAGACCGGATATCAGCTTTACTGTAGGCATGTTAGGAAGATACCAAAGTGATCCAGGATTCGACCACTGGAAAAGCTGCAAAGAAGGTCATGAGGTATTTACAAGGGACAAAGGATTATATGCTCACATATAAAAGATCCGAACAATTAGAGGTTGTTTCCGCTAATAGATTTTGATTATGGTGGTTTCGTCTCGATAGCTAAAGTCAACTTCGTGGATTTGTCTTTATGCTAGCAAATGGGGCAATCTCATGGAAGAGTGAAACAATCACTCATCGCTTCATCCATGATGGATGCCTAGTTTGTTGCTTGTTTTGGAAGCTTCAAGTCATGCTTTATGGTTAAGTGAATTTTGTCTCAGGCTTGGTGTTATCGACTCTATTGCTAAACCTTGAGAATATATTATGATAACATCCTCCACTGTTTTCTTTCTTCTTAAGAATGGAAAATTTCTAGTGGATCGAAACGCTATGACTTAAAAAGGACTGATGAGAAAAGAGCGAGTCCAAACAACAAGCAATTGAAAATATTAGGACCACACTTTACTATGGTCACGATCCATTAACTAAAGGGATTACCTCCAAAGGCATATTTAGAACATGTTATGAGGATGAGCTTTGAGTAATCCATAATATGTATGGATAATGAATGGTGTTATGTAATTGACAATTTGCGCGCATTAAAAAGGTTTCGCGATATTGTTTTCAATTATGGGTGCACGTTTTTTATTGTTTGATAAACAAGAATTGTCCCGACAAGACAAATTATACGGGCTATTTCGCACATGACTCAATAGTAAGGGTTATTGATATGGTGCATGGAAGGAAACATGACATTATATTACGACCGCCATGACTCACATTTATGATATAACTCATACAGAAAGATATAAGATATCTTGATTGATGGCGAAGGATAGAATGTGGATCAATGGTCAAGATGATGAGTAGTTTCATAACCGCTTAGTGGGCCAAGGGAGAATGTTATTTCCACATTAAAATGGTGAGGTGGCCCCATCAACTTGCAGATGAGCTAATTAAAGAATATATATACATTCCAAACTTCAGGAAGATATTTACCCTCGATGGAGCTGGTGGAATTATTCAAATACAATTCTTAATATTTGAGAACAAGAACAGTTATTGTCAATAAAATTGGTTATCATTATTTCGAAGAACAAATATAATTTTATTATTTAGGAATATGAAACAAGTTATTAGCTAATAATTATATGATTTATTGATATAGTCAACAGTCTATTAAAACATCTGCAACTGAATTCTCAAACTAGTATCTTTAGCCCTCCTCCCTCTTCCACCCACAAAAATGTCCCTTCATGCCAAGTCACCTCATCATCAGGTAAAACAATCGAAGCACTGATGCTGTTTTCAGATCCATATTCTATCCATAAACCTGAAAGTCTCCGGTACTGGCAAGTGTTTCTTCAAACATTGGTAATTTATTTCATTATTATTTTATTTATCGTGAAATAGTTTGGGAATTCCAAACAACCAAACATTGTGGCACTCGTGATAAACTCAAACGCGAATGAAGGCAGAAGGATTTTATGAATTGCTTGTTTGAACAGCAATTTTCTTTAAATAACCCATATATCGTTGTAACCTATATATATATAATTATATGCAAAACTTATCTTCTTGCTTGAAGGTCATTCCTGCACTAAATAAGGTAGATTCAAAATGATTATGACCTTTGTAGATTTTTCCTTCTAATTTGATGAATTTTGTGATTTTTGTTGTTTGTTATGATAAAAACTAAAGGAAAGGAATAGGTTTTGTTATATTTGAGTTATTTCAATGAAATTTCCATTAAATAACCTATATTAATGCTTGGAACCTATATCTATAATTATATAAAATCATCTTCTTGTTTTAAGGTTGTCCTAGACGAATATGGTAGGATTATACTATTATGATATTTTGTGATTTTTCCTTATTATTTGATGAATTATAATTAAGGAGAAATGATTTTATAGATTTAGCTATTTAATGAAATCTTTTTTAAATACGTTGTAACCTATATCCGACCAATAAAGCAAGATTCTAATGATTATGATCTTTTTGTAGATTTTTTCTATAATTTGATGAATTTTTTGATTTTTTTGTTGTTTGTAAGGAAAATAAAAGAAAAAATTAAGAAGAATGATTTTTTTTATATTTAGTTATTTAATGAAAATTTCCATTAAATAACCTATATACGTTGGAATGATTAGAATTAAGGAGAATGATTTTGTGAGATTTAGTTATTTAATGAAAATTTTCATTAAATAAGTATGTAACGTGACTTCTATATTTTAACAAAAACATAACGGAAAGAAAAGAAGAACTAATTTTCCTCGTATATGATTTTTTTGTATCCCCTTATAGTTCCAAAAGGAGCCTTTTGTTTATAGTGGAAATGGAGACGTCCCATAGCACCAAGCCAATTTAACCATATCTGCTTCCGCATTCATCCCACGCCATTACGGCACTTTTCGCGATTCTCGTTTCTTCTAATCCACCGCCAGTCTCTCGCCTTTTTTCTTGGGAAACTACCATGGATTCCCCATTTAACTGCTTATTGGAGAAGGAAGGTCGTCCACGATTATTGCTTCGCCCCCAGAGGGAGGTTTAGTAAGGATGATCGGCGCGTCGAGAGCGTTGTTTAGAAGCCATAACTCGACAATCGCTTCGCCTGATCAAATTTCGAGGTTCATTGCTTTCACATTAGCGTGAAGAAGTGAAAGTAATGAAAGCAGGCACTCGGGGTCAACCGCCAATGGGGAGCCCTCGCCAACGAGGCGTGTTAATGATGGTGGTTCTTTTTTCTGTGGGATACGAACATCAAAGAATTTATCGTGGAGCTAGCGCATTGACTCAGGCGTATTCTTCCATTTTCGCTTTTATCGTTGTTTCATTAGACAACATCTGCAAAGGCACTCTACTCTCTCCCTCCCGTCATTTGCTCTCCTCCCAAACCATCTCACCATGACGTGTGTGGTTGGGTTTGAAACTTTCAAGGTTTTATTAGTAAATATCTTTTTCTCTGCAAAAATTCCTATCTATGAGTCGAGCTCGGCTTAAAAATTTCGTAAACTCTAAGCCCAGTCTTGTTTATCTTATGCGACTTTTCACCTGACATTTCACTAACTTCTTCTGATCCATTTTGAATCCTAATTTATTACAGCAAGATATTTCAGTTTCTTCATACGATTCTTTGATTGTCTTGTAGGATGTCTAAACTAGTGATATTCTAAAAACTAGAAGCTCCTAGCAATGTGACTCGCTTTGGCTTTGGCTTTTATTTTTAAGCCCAGAAAGAGTTTACCTGTATTTGAGCTTTTTTTCTTTTGGGTTTCTGAGAATGAGAAGCTGCTTCTCGCAGGGGGAAAGAAATTATCTGCTCTCGCATGCTTCACCGCCGTGTTAATGATTCATGTGGATTCATGCTTATTGCAGGTATGGGAATAATGACCTTCTACCCTCCCTTTGCTTCCTCCAAAGCAATACCTCCATTCCCATGCTATATACATCATCATGGTGAATGGTAAACACAAAGAAATCGGTCTTATCTTAATTTTTAGAAAAAGCTTACGCCTGAGAAGTATAAAGAATATGTTATGAAAATTTTCTGATAAAAAAATGTTGTGAAATTTATACATAATTGTATTTGTGCGAGTAAATGATAAATTCCTGATGTCACTTTAGCGCCATGTAAGAGGTATTCAGATAAATGATACCTTGACCTGATTAAGTAAAATAGAAGACCAGTTAGTGTTACAAAATTCAAGAGATTTGATTGAAAGTTGAGATGACTGCTGCATTTAACCACTCCCTGAGAAAACTGGAAATGTCTGGACAAAATACTGGTGACATTCCTCCATCCCATACACAACAGAGCATTACAAGCAGGTTGAAATGAATGGTTCCCCATCAACAAAGTATCCCCTGTTTGACTTACTGTAACTCTCAGTTTTAGATTACATTTCATGGTCCGTTAGCTCCATCACTTATTGTTTTCAGACCATCCACTGACTCATTAAGCCATTGATGTTAAATTGATGGATTGATAAATCTTATGGTGACATACTACTCAAAAGAAAAATAAAAAATTCTATGTACATTACACAATATGGTTTCTGTTTTTGGATATTTATGTGCCTTCACAAAGAATGCATAAAGTATGTTTATATACTACAAAAAACAAGAGAGGTCATGGATTATAAGGCAGGTGAATTTAAGATTGAGTCTCCAGAAGCAGGTAAATTTATGCTTCTAATTTTCTTTATATTTACTACAGAGCTTCTAAACTATAGATTTTTTTGTTTTTCAGTGGCTTATGTCACTCTAGTCAAGTATGTATCATTGTTGTACCGTGCCTCAAGGTCTCACGCCTACCCTCAAGACACCCTTGGAACAAAGAATATGGAAGCCTCTTTTCATTGACTACAGGGCTGTATTTAACCTTAAGCTCCATCATTTGCCGAGAAGTGTAGTGTTTTTCTATTGATGTACAACTTGATTTGACTTTTGCGCTTTTTCTTCACTACCCACAAATCTGAAAGTATGAACTGAATTTTTAAGTTGCTACTTAAAAAGTAGAAAAATTAAGGTTTAATGGTCATGGAGGGCTTTTGCAAAGTATTATATTCTATATTAGAGTGCCACCAATAATAGACACACGCATTTCTATTTTCATTAAAAAGATGACTATTCTGTACTTATCAGTGATTTATTATTTAGATAGGGTCATGTATTTGTATTGTTCAGCAAAAAAGAAAACCTGAAGGTATATGATGTGTGAAGAACCCAAAGAACGGTGTGGGAAGCACAAAAATCACTATACTTTACCAGAGTCTAACCAATTCACAAAACTAATGCTGTGAAAGAATATCCTTTCTAGAGAGCAAAAAGAGAGAGAGGAGAGAGCAGAAAGAACGATGGTTTTGGGTTCTTATTTCTAGTAAATTCCTAAAGCTTCTTCAATCTTTTCCTTCAACAGTTCAAATAAACATATGAGTAAATCCATCCAAGCTTCAAGATCTTCAACGCAGAAATGTTTGCCAAAACTTCCTCAAGGAAGACATCTTACTTCTTTCCTAATTTTTAAAATCATGGTTTTAAGGTGTAAACCATGGTCTAAAATTCACTACCTTTCCTGTTATTTTTTTCAAAAGGAGTTTCTTCCACACCATCCATCCTTCAGAACTATAATTTGCTTCTTTTTGATTAATAGGATTATAAAACCCTTCGGGGCGCTCTATATTGATTAAGAAATTTGTACTTCCATTTAGTCCATAAGGTTTGAACGCCAGACCCTACAATCATACAAGCTGTTACATGAGAAACAAATGCGAAACTAAAGTGCTTAAATCCTGGAGAATGATCAGATTTGAATAGGGGAGTTTTCTCATCAGAAAATATTTCTAGATCCTTACACACTCCTCTAAAGGATTAAGGTAGTCAGGGTGCTTCTATTGAGTCTCTTTGTAAAGAAGGATTTAGTTTTCATCTTATGAGGCCACAAAGCAAAGTGAGGGTAGGTCAGAGATGCGATCTAGCTGAGTCAGCGTAAAGAGGAGGAATATAATATTAAGATGTTCATTGCTTATAGGTAGGTGGGAGTGGGACACTACACCCCTTTTCTTCCGAATGTGGATTTTGTCAAAAATTGGGCAAGGGAACCAATGGAGGGTAGAGGGGTGTAGCCTCTTTGAGCATAGACTCGCTGTTTGCCTTGATTCTTTCCTGAAGCTATGAGCGGTTGATAGAGGTAAAGAAGGCACTCAAGAATGTCCCTGAGTGAGTCCGAATTTGGGATGAGCCAATGTATAGTTTCATGCCAAGGAGGCTTCGTGAGGGTAGGGACTTCCCATTGCACTCGAGGGTCCCGTGAGGTGTTTAAGAAAATTGAGATGAGTGGTGGTTCCCTCCTAGTGGATGAAGACGTGGACTTCCTACCTCGAGCTTCTTAATGGGCAAGAATATAATGAAATTGATGGGGAGGATTTACCTAGTTCTCAAATCGTATTGTGTGGGGGAATGGAGTTATGTTGTTCAACTATGGTGGATATTCCACTCTGGTACTAAAATGATGCTAACAAGAGGGGCTTTGAGTTGCCTATAGCCTAAAAAAAAAAAAATGAGCTTTATACAAGCCATTTGTTAGGCTAATGAGATGGAATAAGTGTGTATGTGATACAACCAATGTTTTTTCAAAGGCGAAGTAATAAGACAGCATGCTATGTTTATGAGGCGAAAGGCTGCTGGGCTGAGAGAATAACAAAAACGCCTCACATTATTAAACACATATTAATGCACACTGAGCACTTTGGAATGTACAATTACTAAACCATTTTCTCCACTATGCACATCCATTTTCTATAACATATAATAAATTATTTTGTTATTTATAACAAAACAAATTATAATTTCTTAATATGGATTTTAAATGTCAACACTACTTCCTGAAACGGATCATTCTTTCAAAATACCTTCCAAAAAACACCGCAACAATTTATCATCATACTTTTTTCAACCTTTTATAAGTCGTTTCATCCTCAAAATGTGCACCCTTTTGCAGAATCATCCAACATAGCACAGAAATTTGTCTAACATTTTTATTTAAAAAAACATAAATACTCTTATAGTGTACTTAGTTTGTTTTTTTTTTTTATGTTAGAATGTAGTTTGAGTATGGTTTCAACGCCCCTCTAAACGCTGATCACACTCCACTATGACATGTGGTCCATTCACAGCTCAGTACTGATCCAACTCATCATCTCTACCAACCCATGGTCCAGTCCTCATTTGCTGCTGTCTCTTCACACTCTGCTTCCTTCCATCCTCCTCTTCTTCAACCTTGCTTACTGTTCTGTTCCATGCCCACATCCACTCACTATCACACACCTTGTTTCGTCTGTCGTTCCTGAACTACATTCCGTTGCCTCACCTACTCCTATTGTCGCCTTGTCCATTTCAGTGCTCTAAATCAGCTTCACTCCTACTCCCTTCCTATTACACAATGTTTTTAAATTATTTGCATTCACAAAGCTGAATGAGAGACTCTTCACACTCCCTCCAATTTTCCTCACTAGAAGCCTAACACAAACTCCTTGCCCCATACACTGAGAGAAACTCTCATGGCTCATGATGAGATTTGAGAGCACACACGCTGCCTGCTGCCCACCCTTTGAACTTTGTGAAAGTCCTGGTTTCATCCACTTTGTTTTACATGTGCTGAAACATACTCAAGGCTGTATGCAAATTTATTTGATTTGTGTTGTTTATTTGTTTTAAAACTCTATTTTTTATTCATTATTTTTTAGAATGGAAAATCTTCTACATTGTGATTCATGTTTTTTTAAATGTCTTGTGATGAATAAAGTCTATTATTTATTGAATAGCTGTTTTCATTTTTTTTTATTGCTAAATTCTCTAAAGATATATTTTTTTTATATTTGTTTGCTGCATTACAGCATATTTTTATTGTTTTATTGCTCTTTATTACTCAGCACATAGTAAATGCACTAGCATGAAAACTCTGCAGCTCTCCTTAGGTTTGCTCAACTATTCCTTCCTTGTCAGATAATGCCATCTCTTAGAATGGTGCATTATGGTCCCACGCTACTTCAATGTGGCTGCTGCATCCAGCTACATCTGAAAAACCATTTTACCCTTTTGTTTTGCTTATGTACAGAGGCTCACATTTATGTGCTTGCCCACTTTACATTTTCCTAAACCTTTAAACTCATTCCATCATTTTTGTGCTAAGTTTGCTGTTTGTGCTCTTGAATATTTTTAGTTTATCCTCTGCACAACAAATTATTGATATGGCATTCCATCTTTTTTTAGCTTCATACTAGGTATAATGGTACTCAAAATATTACTTATATTTGAAAATAATCACTGTGATTCAAGATTTTGATAGAAATTCTTTTATTTAGATGATGGGACTTTACCCTGAGACTGCAAAGAAGTTTTGGATATGAAAAAAGAAACAGTCAGTATCTAAAGCAGATTAAGAGTATCGATGATCACACACCACAAACATAGTTTTGTGTCTGTGGCTTTGGCTTGAATGCTTAGAGAGTTTTACTAAATATTCCGTCTATCCACAATTGACAATCTTGGGAAGCTCAACAGAGCACTCATTTAATTGTGACAGCCTCTATTGCTGAGTTTTTACATCCTTGGTAATCCTTTTGCTTTGTTTTTAAATTTATATGTTTTGTATACAGACATATGGAAAACTCCATTTACTTCATGTGCAAACCAGTGTTTGCTTGGTTCAGATGTTAAGCATTTTTCAAGATCAAGTTCTGGTTTGAAGCTATCTTGTCTTGTTTGCAATTCCCTTCATTATTCTTTTTGTCATGAGTGGCTGATTTACAGGCCACAAACTGCACTGTTACAAACCCGTCCAGACCGCACTCCACTTCCGCTCGTTTCGTTACTCGCATTTTCGTCCTCGTCTGCTCAACCTTCATCTAGTCTCAACTCTGCCCTGTTCGATCCACCTATCGCCGTCCATTTCATCCTGCCGTTCATTTTTCACTTTTACACCTTCATTCTCGTTTTCTTTATTTTTTTCCTTCATTCTTCCTATTGCTACACATACATATATATGCTTTATATACATATATATATATATATATATATATATATATATATATATATATATATATATATATATATATAAACATAAAGTTTTACAAAGTTATTTTTTATTATGTGTTTGTTGCCTGTTTATGGGAAGACTCTAAACCATACACACTCTAGACCACCTGCACACGAGAGGAGGTCCAGCCAAGGTAAGTCCCTGCCCACAACACAACCACATCCCACACCAAACCCTGAGATTATCTGTTCAGATATGACTCCTAAACCATTCTCATCCACTCTGCAGGCTCTTCACTCTGTACTACTCACCTGCTTATTGTGTTCCTTTACATATGCTTTAACCTTTGCTGAACTGTCCCCAACCCCATCCCCAAACTTGCTGAATGCTTTGAAAATATAGAGGCTATATGTGAGGTGGGTCACCTTATATTCCACTTTATGGCTTCACTACTTACTCTATTCTCTTTAAAATATCAATTCTACAGTAGTGTTTTGTTCTTTGAAAGCTTTAGTGATGAAAATCACTACTCACTACTTTCTTAATCACTAACAAGATTCTTAAACTCACCTTTTATCGAAGATATTGTCAACTGGTAGTACCATATCACTTTTTGTAATACTCTATGAACCCCTTAAACTCTTTACATATATAATATAAATGCTGATTTCATATTAGTAAGAAAATTATATTATACGGTGTGACCTCCGTTTCATTTATTGTTTATCGTCTATTTTACTTGTTCTGTTTTAATGATCTAGGTGATGAATATATTGCTTTTATTTGACGTCGTGGCTATGGTGGTAACACATCTATTGTTTCATTTTAGAACAAAGTGCATAGTAAGAAAATTTGTTGATCTTTGATTAGACAATTGTAAACCCCTACCAATATAGATTATACCACCTTAACAAACACAGAAAGAAAAAGTGCTCATGCTCATTAAATTTGGGTACTTATAGTACAGATCCTGTCTATTACTGCATGGTATGGTTGAAAACTTGCTATCAACTAATGCAGGCTTCATCTGGTCAAGATCCTCTGCTATGTCTATACTGTCCAACTCACTCATGTTATATTTTGTGAAGAC
>JAEQBH010009528.1:0-100310 GCA_016808115.1 Tetrastigma voinierianum | reverse complement strand
ATTGACCAACCGTCAACTTGCGGAAAATTCGTGGATAATGCATCTATATATCACACCAGGCAATCCAGCTCAGACGGGATCCACAAACTTAACAACTAAATGGCCACTTCGAGGCCATTTATTCATTTTCATTTAAAGGAAAGTAAGATTGTAATAAAATGAACCCATAAGTGGTTTAATTACAACTCTCTTGCATAATAAAACACATGGCAAAACTAGCTTGCACATAAAGTTTACAAAAGGATATTTGTAAAGCCATAATCCGGTTTTCTTTACAATTGTGGCCTCGAGTGAGCGTCGTCCACCGGTGTACTTGTGACGCCCTAAATCCCATGGGTCATTTTTTTTTTTGGCTATTGGACAAGTCTCAGAGGCCACTGAGAACCTCCGGTCACCCAGAATGTCCCACTGTGTGCACGCCCCGACCTTGTCGTGTTCCTCCAAGGCTTATCGTCGCACCTAGTCTTATAGTCGTGTGCACGCCAGATGATCATTACCTGCACCCAAGCCCCAGCTAACTCGCTGCGACCCGGGATCGTGCCATGTCACACACAACCTCCATGTCTCGACTCCAAACCTGGCCAGAATCTAACATCAAGTCGCGAGCATGGGGGAACCTCTCACATCGTCCAAGTCTATCGCGGACATAATCTCTTGTCATGCGCATAACTCACTGCGGCACATCCTAGTCGCTACGCACACGCCTGGCTATGCACGCCGACTCTATCATAGGCGACATAGCATCTCTATCGTGCATGGTAGGGCGCCCGCTTTACACTACGCGCCGCCGTAAGGCCGGGTCGAAACTGCCGTGGAGCGCATGGCCTTCGCATGGCCTTCGCACGCCCAAATTCAAGCAGTGCAATAGAACTTTCATGGCTACAGAGCCATGATACAATTCTCCCTACCCCGGGTAACTCCCCATTGCGATAGAATCGTCCGTCGCGATACTCCCTTCTCCTTGCCTCGTCAACCTATCGCAACCTAAAAACTTTGTCGCACGTAAAGTCTTCCCAAATGACCAACTATGTCTCGAAGATGTAAATACCCTGGTCGCAACACAAACCTCTCCATTTAGGCCACACTGGTCACGATGACAGAAAAACATTCCGCCGGGACGTAAAACTCCCGCCCGCTAACTCACAGAACCTAAAAGTATTACGTCGGACAAAAGACCCTTCGTCTTAGGGCCAGAAACTCTATCGCGACATGAAAACACTATGTCACGACACAACCATGAGATTTTGTTAGCAATAAGACTGGCAAATCTCCGTCGCGACACGAAATCTCTCGCCTCACCAAAGCTCCCTCTGCCGCAACCCACCCTCGCTCTAGTTCATCTCGGGACGCGACGAGGGAACCCTCACGCTACCACATCATTACGACAAAACAAAAATACCATCTTACATTGTGTGGGGGCCCCGGCCACGAAGCCGTAAAAATAGAAGAAAACAACTTTGGTTTCAACCCAAGATCCCCTCCCCGCAACCTCAAACTATGTCGCAACGCAAAGCATCATGTCATAAGACATAGCCAAAGCCCCGTCAGGACAGAAAACCTCTGTCGTGACCCAAACTCACAAACGGGCAGTAGCTTGTGACGCCTCAAATCCAGGGGTCCCGTTGAAAACCCGTCAACCCGTAGAATTCCTGTGAATTTCGGGTGACATTATACTACACTATTGTGTTCCATTTATCGGGATCCATATTTTCACAAAAATCATACTTCCTTTCGTTCTGAGCTCTACCCAACATACAAATATGTATAACAAGATAATCAGAACTATCCGGTGGTCTCAAATATATAGTGTCAATTCTACGAAGGTCCATCCGTCTATCCCCAATATACATCCCTTTACTGACCCATTCATTCACATTTAAATTCCAAACTATGAAAATAAACGCTTAATTACAATCCGTAAGAGTCCGAGCAATGGCCTCTACTATAATTACACACCCGACTATTTAGACAATAGTCCCAAAAGAATTTAGTTACAATTCTTTTTTACAAAATATTTTTACAAAAATGTTACTCAAAGGTGATATCAAGGCCACACATCGGCCTTCTTCATAATCACGACCTAGCCTGAAAGGCTGTCTTCCCTCATATGTTCCCCTATACCTCAAAGGGGGTCGACAACAGGTGAGCAATGCCTAGTAGAAAATTCTCCTACAAAGGGCTACTCCCCACTAAATGCATGCAATGACAACCATGAAAATGTCCAATCACATTCCATATAATATCAATCCTATATGGAATATTATCATTATGCATGAGAGAGGATTCTCATGCCCACAACCCAAGTCTCGACTAACTCCCTCACACCTACAATGCCAAGTGTGAAAACCAGTCATTGGTGTTTCACCCAATAACTTAAACTATTGGACAACCCTCCAATATTCACTTGAATTTTTTTATCAAATCTCGTAAGCTGTTCATGCCATGCCTTTCTGGGTCACAATCGAAGGATCGTTATGCCTTCCGACATTTTTACAGCTTTCACCGCTTTGATCATGTCTAATCGCATATAAATTTGGGTCTTTCACCCGAATATACCCATCTACACCTACAAACACACGTGATTTATATTTAATTATTTATACTAAACTGAAGTCTCAGATTTTGGACGTGGCCCATTTCTCGAGTTTCACTTACATCTGCATCAAGACATGGAATACCAGCATCATGCACCACACCCGACTCGATGTGATGACTGAAGGCATATGAAATGCCATCATGCCATTACATGCTATGTCATGCCACTAACATTTATAAACTTTGATAATTATATTTTTACATATAATTTCCATTCATCACAATTTCCATGTTAATACATCTACACGCTACACATTAATATTGATTTTACACAACAAACATATTATTTGGTTTTTCAACACACACAAATTGCTCTAAATTCAATCTATATAAACAGTAATTTCATCCCTTCCACGCTCATCACCACCATCGCGATACCAAAATACACCACAAAACTCAACAAAACTTGGATCAAACTAAACCTCATCCTACCCGACTACCCAAAACTGAACTGCAAACTTATTATCTCGTCCCAAAATTTTGGGACTAAATCACACGGCCTATTATGGCCTCGAAGACAATTTATGCCATTACATGGCTTTTAAAGTTAAAATATCTGTATGTGCTAAAATTCTACCTCGTGGAGTTTGATGAAACTCCAAGATTTTGGTACCCACGCGTAGCTCTCGATGCGTGGACCGACTACCTCTTGCTCCGAAAAAATCCCACGGCCCCGATTTCCGTAGATCTTAGATAAAAGGTAGAGCTTCTCTCTCTAAAATTCTTTTTCTCCCTCACTCTCACGTACACGCCCAAGCCTCCTAAAAATAAGCCTCGACTTTTCTCCTTATTTAATCCATTTCTTTTTTTTTTTCCTTAAGTCTGGATACGTGGCTCACATTGCGCCATGTGTCCATCTCTCATTCGGGTCCGTTTTTGCCTCAAAAATTTATTTGGGGCTCAATCATTAATAATTAATGCCATTTCTACTCCAGATTTAAAATCTCGCCCCTAGCCACCCTAACTTATCATCCAGTAGCACTCAGAAAATATTCTTGATCGATTCACACCATTAAACTTTTAAGTCACCTGACTTCAAGACAATCCAAAACCGCAATACCTCATTTCATCATCCAGATCTAAAATTCTTCAGACTCCCAAAACCATTGCGCAATCATATTATTATTATTATTATTATTATTATTATTATTATTTTGCCATTTTTCTTGAAAATTTAATTTCCAATACAAGGTTTCAAATTCTTTCTGATCAACTTTTTTAACTCAAATTCTATAGAAATAATCCTTTATTATGAAGTAACATGAAACTGAAAATCATTAAACTTATTAAACACACAAAATTGTTTAATCATAACTTCTGAGATAATAACTGATAATATCCAGAATTTTACAAAACATATATTTATTAATCACTTCTTTTCAATAACTATGTTCCTGATGTTCATCCTCTGCGATTTTTGATCAATATTTCACTGACAAGAAGTAAACGCCAAGAGATTAATTCCTCCCGCGCACTTACTCCTCACTGGCATACACAATGGCAAACACACATCTGGCAATTATGGTTTATTTGGTCGAACACCTATATTATTGCCCCCATGCCTCGAGTCCCCTCGCTGTCCCTCACACAGCGCACTAACATATGAAAACTGCTTTCAAAAGCAAAGATTTTATCTTAAAATCATTGGTCAATCTCTTATATAATTCTCGATACAACCTCCGATATGATTTATTGAACATACTCCGACAAAATTTGTTGGACAACCCTCCGATATAATTTATTGGACATACTTCGATAAACTTTATTAGACATACTCCGATATAATTTATTTATTGGACAACCCTCCGATATCAAATTCATTCAAAACTCATGTCATGCACTCCACCTCCGAAATGCGGAATGTCATTTCCATGTCAATTCATGTTACATGCATGATGAGTGCTACATGCAACATGAATGGAACTCATGATAATATATTTTCTGTATATAATTTACATCTACGCAAATCATATGTTAATATACATCAATAAAGGTTATATCATCATGATTTTTGATACAACCCAATATGTTATTTAGTTTTTTAGCACACACAAAAACAAAACACAAGTCCGAAAAATCTACCCTGTGACCTAGCTTTTAAATGGGCCCAAATTCCAAAGATTCGGGCCCCAAAATTTTGGGATCAATCGCATGGCCACTACAAAATTTAAGAAACCTGATGCCAAGAATGGCTCTTAGACTAAGATTTAATCGTACAGGAAAGAAATCCTTCCTCTGAGTTTGGCAAAACCTCAGATTTCTTGTATGTACGCCAAGCTCTCGTCACAGATGAACTTGCCTCTTATTCTCGATCGAAAACCGACAAATCGATCTTCAGAAACTTTGTGAGAAGGTGGATCTTCACTCTCTCTTTTTCCTTTTCTTTTCTTTCTTTTCTTTCCCTCCTTTTCCCTCTTCCATCTCAAATTTTTCCACCCTGATTCAAGTGGGAAATTTTCCCCACCTTCCCTTTGCCACATGCCTTCCACGCATAGCCTCTCCTTTATCTTATCAAAAACTTGGATTTCCTTTCTCTAGGGGTGTGACACATGGCCTCCACGGGTCACCCTTTAGACTTCCCCTTTTTGTTTTGACTTTTTCTCTCAATTTGACATATGTCTTAATGTGAGCCATGGATCTCTTCCTTTTTACTATTCATGTGTCATGTGTCACATGGACACATGCATTAAGTGGAAATTTTCCACACCACATGGCTCTCATGCCATGTGCATTCTCACGCCGCTATGTGGCAGCCAGCTGGTCATGCTATAGAATTACCCTGTGCCACCAACACACCTCAAAAGACGTGAAATTTAACTGTCTCTAATCCCAGCCAAATCGACCAGTAACTAGATTTCGCGAGACAATTCCAACGGTGAAGTCTGTTTTGTCATCCGAGATCTAAAAAAATTCTAGATTTTCAACCTATACTATTACAACAACTACCGTTTTGCCATTTTTTAAGAAAAATTGAGTTTTTCCCTGCCTCACTTCTACACTTGATATAGCTTCTTTCATAAAGGGTGGTTTCACTTTCTAGTAGAGTAAACTCCTACATAGGCTACTCTCCCCCTAAGTGCACATGCAATAGTCATGTTCCACAATTCACATTCACATTCCCAGTAAAAACATGCAATTTCTACTATGGAATCTTATATGCCATGAAATGAGATGAGACTCAATCATGAACCATGAACCATGCCCTAAGTCCTTTCCGACTCCCACCATCCCTAAGTTTTACCGACCCTACCAATGGTCGCAGATGCCAAATGTGATAAAATCGGCATTGATGGATTATATCCAATGATCATTTTCAAACAAAATTCATTTGTTTATAAACCAAAAGATTTTTGGATGTTACACCTCAAATGATCATTTTATATTCAAAACTCATGTCTTTTTGTAGGTAGCGAATTTCAATGTCGCACTTACGGTGCTTCGCAGACGCTTAAACACTCCTCACTCGCTTTCACTATTGAAAATATATAATCCACAAATACCGGGTCTCTTCAACCGAGGGAGATTATCCTCGCTTGCTATTACACAACACAAGTTTTCTTTACCATTTTATTCAACCATGCGGCTCTATTGGACTTCGTCCCAATTGACTAAGCCCACCCAATCAATCACCAAACGCAATGTTGATTTTCAACCATGCACTCACACCCATTCAATGTGATGTCCTTGTGCATATGCAATGCAATGCGTCATTACATGTCATATCATACCACATGTATAATGAATGCTACATGGACAACATAATCCACACCACTCATCGGGTGTCATAGACAATCACATCACCTGCATATGACTTCCATACTACATTTCATTCATGTCAATATATTATGCACCGCATATATCAACATCAACATACAACATACAACATGTAATTCTATCTTCAAGCAATGACTCATACACAATCAAGCCATATAATGGCCATTTGCACATAGACATTCATCACATGTCAATACATTTGAACACAGGCTGACATCCAAACATTTCACCCTTAGCCGCAATGACACTCTCAAACAAGTCACATGACCTCCAAAGCACGCCACAAAAAACAACTACACCAACAGCAAGATCAGCTAAAACAACCATGACAAACAGAATGATATCCACAGTTTCATTTAGCGATCACTCTTCCGCCCAGACTTAAGGCTTGGCCTAGTGAGTTAGGTCTGCCAGCCAACCCAACCCCTCCGTACCTACATATCCCCATCCCGCCTCATATGACATAATTTCAGCAGACTCCTTCAAAGTGAGACCCTCTTCTTGGGAATGATAGTGTCCTCACTAGTGCTAGCCACCCGCCAGCAAAGGACGCCCGAAAGGAACTCAAACACCCGACCATTTCCAGCCCAAAAAATGAAAAACAAACCAAGGTAGGAAGAATCTCTACCTCTTGGAACGTAGAAGAAACCCTAGGAAGCCTCGTGAACACTTCCTAAACCCGAAACCTTCGATTTCCCGAACTCCTCATTTGGATCCCAGCAAAACCCGCTTAATGCCACTTATGCATAGCCCTCACAATGAAATTTTATTCTTGGCCCGCTGAATTTTGACCGACGGAATCCCATAGATCTTGGAAAGAAGCCCTTGGCTCTCCTCTTTCTCTTTTCTCTCATTCTCGTTCGAACATAGCAGAAAAATGTGATTTTTTTCTGCCCTAATTCTCTTTTGTTCTAACTTAAGTTTAAATTAAGAAAGTGGCCCACGTTGCGCCACGTGTCCACCCTTGCTAGGGTTAGATTTTAGTCCGGTTATCTATTTGCCTCCCGCTTCAAGTTCAAATCATAACTATGAACTTAACTCAATTTATTCTCCTAACTTCCGAGATTCTCGTGGAAAATCTCGTCCCGGGAGTCATTGACACCCGTCACCTAAAACGTAAAATCGGACCGTCTTGAAATTCAACGAATCTGCTGAAAATGACTCGCGGAGATCAATCCAACGATGAGATCCATTTCGTCATCTGAGATCTAGGAAATTTCCAGGTTTTCAATTTGCACTATTTTGTCAATTTACCGTTTTGCCATTTTTTTTAAAATTCGATTTTTCTTGGGTTTTACAAATCTATCTATTTCTATACCAATTAATGATAAAATAAAGATCCACCATTGAGATTTAATTTTTCAATGTCCCAAGTCTAAAATCCATGGCTAGAATTTGCAAAAAATAGGAAAAATCAACTACCAACCTTTTGGTTCTTTTAAATGCTAAAATGAAATTAACTATAGAGATAAGAATTTAAAGTAAATTTTAAAATAAATGAAACCTACTTTGTGATACGCTACCAAGAAGGGTTTTGGTTGAAGTTCTAGGACATACAAAGGAAAAAATTGAACATCGGCGAAAGTACGTAAAACTAAAAATTTCACGCTTAGAATAATCACCTAATTCTATCCGTATATATTAAAATTATGCAGCAAACTATATATGACATAGTAAAATACTTCAAACTCCAAGAGCATTGCGTTAGGTTACTTACATCTTGAACAAGTTATCATCAGCATTACCATTAGTGTAGCAATAATTACATCCATTTCTTAAATTCGCTGCAAGTCAAATCACTCCGCCATGCAAATTTCTGGGAAAATGTATAATCATCAGATGATCTTTAATTCATCAACCTTTGAGTTGGAAATGAATAGATCCCATTTATAGATGGCAAAAAGGAATTTATAAGAAATGATAAAATTGTACAAGAAAGTATTTCACATCATTTGATGGATTCATAACTCTATCTAATGTGTAAGCACTTACACAAGCATAAGTCTAAATTCAATCATAATAATGCTTACTCATCATCCTCTCAAAATCACCATCATCCTCAACCTTCTTCCCCTCTTGTAGAATTTGCATCGATAATGCATTGGGAGCTATATCATCATCCCCTAAATCGCCCAATTCATCGTCATTTCCAAGTTGATGATTCGAAGAGATATCTCCATTGTTGGCTGGTGCATCTCCTAACTGTTTTTCACTACTAAAGGCCATAATTTCATCTTCTAAATTGTCATCATAGCTAAAAATTTTGAAAGCAACATTATCTTCGATTCAAGCAACTTCCAACTCATTGGATAGGGTGTGTCCATCCCTAAGAATAATATTTTGTGATGTTTAGTGATAGAGATAATGAGGACGTGCAACATTAGTGAATTAGTCAATAAGTGGGTGAGAAACTACATCATTGTTAGTAAGAAAAATTGTTAGTTTTTTTAGTCCATATTATTTTTATTGTCTAGATAATACATACTTTTAGATCATTTAATTAGTGGGTCGTTATTTTTATTTGTATTTAAACTTTTAATGTTAATAAGTCGTAGGAGAAGAGTGAATAAAAGAAGGCGGTTTTATTTCCGCTCAAGGTATAATATTAAGTTTCTTTACTGCCTGAGTTAGACATTCCATCATTGGTATTTAGTCACGAGTAATGGCAAATAATCAAAGAAGAGCGCATTGAAATTTTGGAAGTTAAGTTCAAGGACTCCAATGCCGATTCCGCATAATGGAGGTGGGAGTAGCCGATAAACTTGCAAAGATCGATGAAACAATCAGAAGACTTTTTGAAGCTCTGTTGCTCAACCGAGCAGGCGAAACAAGCAATAACCATGTGCTCGTCTCTGTCAAAAGTCATAGTCAAGCGTAGAGAGAAAGTCAAGATATCCTGAGATTAAAACCACCATTTGCTTCTGCTGGTAAAACTGAATTTTCCCGAGTTTCGATGATTCAAAGGTTTGGTGCGCCAGAAATAACAATACTTCAACCATCAAGTCACTCCTAAATCCTCAAAAGGTTCTCAAATTCTTTCACCTAGAAGCTAAAACCAAGGAATGGTGGCAATGGCTGAAGTATGCATATAAAGAAGAGGACAAAAAAGACTAACAAAAGTTCTTCATTTTCAACCTTGAGGACAAGGTTCCTCTTAAGAGGAGGGCAATAATAGGAGATAACGAGGAGGTGCGCATTAGAGAATTAGTTAATAAGTGGGTAAAAGACCACGTTGTAAGTGGAAGATAAATTGTTAGTTTTTTTTTAAGTCCACTACATATTATTTTATTTTTACTATTATATTAATTAGATAATGTTCCAGCTTTTAGGATCATTTAATTAGTAGGGTCATTATTTTTTATTTGTATTTAAACTTTGAATGTTAATGTTTATAGAGAAGAGTTTAATAAAAGTTAGTTACGGCTTTATCCGTCTAAAATAGATTTCATCCTATCATTTATCATTTAGGCCCCACAAAGAAAAAGCAAGTTGTTTCCAATTATCTATGAATTCTTCCATGTAATATTTCTTCAGCTGTAAATATATCTTTACCCCTCCTTGCAAGATTTTTAATATTACTTTTTCTAAAATTCTAGGGACAAGCAAGAATATCCAAACTATTATATAACCAAAGATTAAGAGGAAAGATGCATAATACTATACTTTTCGTGATATCTTCTCGCAACTATATGACTTAGTATAATCAATTGTAATCTCTATTTGAAGTGTTTGTATGCTTTCTCATCCAAATTCAGGGGTCTCCTAGCTTTCCTGTGTTCAAAAGATATACCAAGAGAGATATTAGCCAAAGACAACATTCTAATCAAGAATTAAAGAGATAAGAATGAATACATAAATACATTCCAAAAAGTAGGGCCAAGCAACTAAAAAGGAAGGAAAAAACATAACGATGAAAATTTTCCCCAATTGGTACATTGTGCTGTAGGATATTGAACTGTATGTCAATAGATTTTCTTTCTTTTTTTTTTTTTTTTTATAACCATGGGTGTCCGGGCCAACTTTCGTGCGCCTTGACTAATCTCACAAGGCCCTAAAGTTAACGGTCATGTAAAACCTCCAATGACCCGACTCGAATTGTATGTCTATAGATTGATGGAATGGTACTAAACCTACTAATCTCATATGATATTTCCATAAGGAAAAAAGGCATGTAGCTACGATCCGTACTTACTGTGGTCTTTGATACCATGAAATGCACCCAAATGAATAACTAAAAGGATTGCATCATGTAACTGTTATGAAAGCCGGGAATGCATTAGTTGTAATGGTCTAAGGTAACTAAAGTTCATGCAGAAATCATCAACAGGTTTCATCAATCCAACATGCAAGAATTTAATTTCCATTGAATGTTCAATCTTAGAAAGAAGAAAAAAGATTTGTAGATTACAAAAGGAAAACACTTTATTGTTTGTTCGTGCTATTGGAGAGAGAGAGAGAGAAGAGTTACTTCAAAACAGAGCTTAGGGTTTCATCATCCGAGGTTTGCATAATGTTTCCTTCAATCTTCAGAACAAAATAAAAATGGGAACCAAATGTGTTTTCTATGTTTTCCTTGATCTTATTGTTTTTTTTAAAAAAAAAAACACTTTTAAAAAACAATAAACAAACATGTGCTAACATTTTATCAATTTTCACCCTCATTTTGACAAATTACACATTTATTGTTTTCTTGTAAAAAGAAGTCTTCATTTTAAAAGATAACGTACACACATAAAATAGTAAAGGGTATTTTTATCTAAAATGAGTTATCTTTCAAGGAAAATATGAGAAATATTAGATTTATGAATTTTGGATTACTTTTTTAAAAATGCATCTAAATACTTAAATGGTATAAGGTAAAGAAGATGTTGTCTCAAATAAAGTTTATTTTCAAGAAAAAATTGAGAAGGATTAGGTTCACAAATTTTAAATTACTTGAAGTTTTTTAACCAAGTACTTTTAATTTCAACCATTGACCCATCCTAGGGGTTGTAGTATGAACGAGGAGTCTCCATGTTGAAAAAGACGACAGGTTTAGGTGAAGATTCTAGAAAGTCTACCCATTTCACTTTCTCTTGTAATGACTAATTAATGGTAAGGGACACACAGTATATTTATGAAGTCGAGGCTGTTCCAGAGGCTAGAAAAGAACTGACCTAAAAAGTTGAAAATGTTGCCACAACTGTGATAGTGAATGACCACTAGGTTACATATAGTCAAAACATGTCAGCTGGATTAAGTCCTAAACAATACAAGTGAATTTATAAGTTCATCAATGCATGTGTAGCAGTGCTTGCTAAAAATCTGAACTTAACAAGGTACAACCATAGAAATGCAAGTATGCAGATCAAAATTGCATATAAACAAACTTAATTAGGCAAAATCATAAAATACTCCATTGAAAATTATCACCTTTCATTAGTGACAGCAATGTTTCATCATCAGAATCCTGCACTTTGCCACATCAGAGTCATTAAGATCCCCTTACTACAAATGCATGTTGCCTCTCAGCTATTTTCTGTCGATGAACATGTGTGCCAAGTTGCTGCCTACATGGAAATCCTGGGTAAGCTGTGAGCGTATCGTCACCAAGGCCAGAGAACTTGCAATCATGTGGCCGCACCTTTATGGCCTTTAAACTCATAAGCAAAATGTCCAATTTCATTTGAAAAATAAAAAGTAAATAAAATTTAAGGCATGTGCCACTGGGAAAATAAATTAATTAATTAATTAAGCACTACTGTTCAAATAAAGCTCTAATAGTTTCCTGGTCTTTGCTGAAGGCACGTACTCTTTTTCTTGTGTGCCTAAGAAAATAACAATGATTCACAAATTTACTTACAAAAATGAAACAGAAAATAGCTAAACTGAGATTCCAAATTCAGGAAAAAGAGAAAGCATATGCTTTTTATTCCCAACACAGTTTGCAATTTCACAACTACTGAAGCAAGAGCTCAAACCCCAGTTGTGCACAAAAAATTGATCTCATAACAGAGTACACAAAATAACAAAGCTACTGATGCCAATAAATACTACAAATATTTCCTCACTTAAACTTCTCTGGATTGTTTGAAGAAACAAGAGGAGCACTTCTCCAACTGCTCTAGCTTCTTCCATCAGTTGATTTGTGCCATCAGACAAAGGTACATCAACTTGAAGCATCCTTTTCTTTGGTGCAATTTTCAAACCTAGCTGCTTAAGCTTATTCGAAACTTGGACTGGAGAAACTTTACAATCAGACTCATCACTATAGCAATACAAGGGCTTCGGCAATGAGACGGCTACATAATGTCTATCATCTTTGAATCTAAAGAAGCAGTATTTGTCAAATGGATGCCATTCCAAACTATTTTAAGAACTGCTGAATAAAATAAGAAGTGATTCTATAAATGTGATAATCCCAAATTGTCTTTTTATATGTTATATATATATATATATATATATATATATATATATATATATATATATATTTTTTTTTTCCACATGCAACCTATAACAAGCTATAATAGCCTCATTCACGTATAATTCTCAATTGTCACCAATTCATCACAAAGGACACATACAGTGCTCCTCTCATTCAAAACCTGAATTATGCACTTCTAGTGCAACGATCAATCCTTCAGAACCATGTGGGCACCAAATGCCACCACAGACATATGGTTAGATCTCTAGACTCAGATCTTCCATAGAGTCCAAGAACTGATATTAGAAAATGACCCTGACGAGTGCTGAGGGTCGTCCGGTCTGCCCGGTCGAGCCTCATCCTTACGAGCCTGCTCCTGCCAAGGAGGCTGGGGCTCCTACCACACACCTCATCCCCTAGAGGTTGGCCACAAAGGCCACCTTCTATCCCCCCTCGTTGAGCTCGGCCACACACAACCCATCCCACTTGAGCTCGGCTAGAAGAGGTCAGCTCATCCCAAGAGGAGCTGGCTAGAAGAGAGTCAGCTCGGCCGTAAGAGCTGGGGCCTCCGCCCAAAGAGGCTTCGCCCCGCGAAGAGAGCTCGGCCACAGCTCATCCCCTTCCTAAAATTCTCCTGAGTAAAAAGGTCATAACTTAGGCTGTAGAGGTCCGATTTGGGTGGATTCAAAGCCATACACTGCTTATCGCGATGGGGTGCCAATATACTAGAAGGAAATAGGGCCAAATTTCGTAAATTCCCAAATAAAATCAGTCTTAAAGTTCGGCTAATACATAGGATCAAACAGAAGCGGTATCGTTCTCATGGTTCGACGCAACCAAACATCCCCTCAAAGCAAGACACAACCTTTACCAAATTATATTAAACATATAATCCGAGTTTAATTACAATTTATTTACATCACAAGTACAAAATTCCTTGCGCTCGCTTTAAACAAAAACCGGGTTTTCTACCTGCAATTACAAAAAGAACACAATAAGCCATCTTAGATCTTCCTCTCAACCAAGACCTCATGAAGTGCTTTCTCTGGTGTACCTTCCTCGCAATTCGAAAATATCTTTCCCACAACAGGTGAGCTATGCCCAGAGGAGAAAGTCTCCTACAAGGGCTACTCCCCTACCTAAGTGCACATGCAATGGCATAATCCATAAATTCATTCACACACATTCATATAAAAGATGCATATCTCTATATGAATGTCTATGTCATGCCCAGTCCTCACTGACTCTCTCATACATGCAATTTTTTCCATGTATGAAAATCCAGTTTCAAAACAAAGCTTTTGTTTTTGAAACCCACTAAACAAACTTTCCGAGCACGATAACCCTTTGAATATTTTACACACTTAGACAACCCCTTCAATAGTAAAGTTAATCGGATAACCTCCGAGCATCGAACCACCGGGCCATCTCCAGAACCCCTTATTGACAACCTCTAATAGAGTTCATCGGACAAACCTCCTATAGCCGATTGACAACCCTCCGAATCATCATATCGACAACCCTCCGAATACCCAGGTGAGATTTGGTCTATGCACTCACACCCGATTCACGCGATGACCCTGGGGTGGCACATGCAATGATAATGTCACGCAGTAATATCTCATGTTACATGCATGATGGAAAACTATGCAACACTCATAATACATGCTTCACACTACATCATGTTAATATATAACAAGCATGCATATATTAACATCATTTTCACACACCGCGATGTTATTCAAACAAGCAATAACACACAAAAATCGGATTTCAATTCCAAACTCGTAAAATAAGATGCACAATACACACCCAAGATCATCCCGCTTCAGATCCTAAACTACAAGACAAATAACTGCTCCAAACCCGCAGCTCAAAACTACACGCACTCCGTAATCGGTCCCAACTGGCCAACAATTTCTATCGAAATTATTCTTTAAACCAGCCCACTACTGCAAGCACCTCATGGCCATTTCATGGCTCTTAAACAAAGACTAACCAAATGTAGGAGAGAACTCCCTACTCTCGGGCGTGATCCGCTTCCCAGCATCCATATAATGAGAACTACGTTCTTCCTTTCCGTTGTCTTTCTTTCTTTTACTTTTTCCCTTTCCTTCCGCCAAAAGAAACGCTCAGTGAATACTTATCTAGTGTAGAATACCTCTTCCTTCTCTCCCATGACATAGAATTCCACGTCATTCATGCCCACTTTCCCAATTAATTATCCTCTTATGCAAGATAGAAGTGTGACACTTGGCTTCCACTTAAGTGCCAAGTGTCCTCTCCTCAGGTGCCATATGGCATGCATCTTCATGCCACGTGTCACCCTCTCACTCGTCCGTTTGTCTTGAAATACGTGCATTTTCGACTTTCTTGGAATTCGACGAAACTTGACTATGTACCTAGATTTCGCGATACGAACTCAACGGTATGACCCGCGTCATCATCCGAGATCTAGAGAAATTCCCAGGTTTGCAACCCGTGTCTATCATTTTACTTTATCTGGGGTCTCACAATAAAACCATTCAAGCAAACTTGTATACCTAGAAACTCATGTACTTACTGTATGATTACATTCACATCAATATTTATGATAGTAAACTGTAGGATAAGTGTACTTACTTCTATTAGAGATCCTTAATTTTGGTCCAGCCTTCAAGATCAGAACAAGCCTCTCTCTTTTAAAAACACTTCAACCCTTATCCTAAATGATGAGCTAACAGTTGGAGTGAATTTTCTAAACAATGAGATGTAAGAAAAAAAAGTAGTTTTTCGCTACTTTTACTCGTTGGACATAATACTTATCAGAATTCTCTTCCCATCAATTTCACCACTCTGAACAGGAAAGTGATGCCTCCTCCACCTCACTAAAATTATCATCACTGCTCTCAAGAGAAAAAGGATGGCAACTTAGAAGTTATTTCCTCATAACTAAGCATTGGGCGTGATTTTTGTACTACTCCAATTATATCACAAAACATAATTAAAATACTTTTCCTCTTTATGAAAAGAAACACTAATATCAAATAAGGGCCATCGCGCATGGATGATTGAATATGCTAAACAAATTGAGATGTTTATAGTTCATAAAGGAAAATGAACTACGAAACTTAAGAACTAATAATAACATTTTTAGAGCCATGAACTAATAATAACATGAATGTTAAACATCCATAAACACATCTTACTTTCATATACTGCATTCTATGAGAGATCACAACATCTCTTCATCCTTCCCAAGTGCATCCGCTAGACTATGCATCCATCCCTGGCCCGTGTTGAGCCGATTTCTCCATGCCTTGAAATATTTCCCCCATTTTCCACTTTCTCTGCCTTCAAACTTCCCAATAGGTTCTCGCAGAATGGTAAGATTGTGAAGTGATGTAATGGTGGCATTCTCTACTGTTTTTCCAAAAGAGAATTCCACAAAGAGAAGTGGTCGGCTTTTTGTTTTCCTTAGCATTTTTCTAACTAAATTTTAAGGAAACAACAACACATATTTCATATCCTTTGCATGGACAATACTTCAAGCCAACTAAAGAGATATGGAATATGGTGAGAGGAGGATAACCCGCAAAATTTAATCAAATAAGAAATGTACAAATAAATTGCATTTTCTTCTACTGGGTTTGTGGTATTTAGGTCACTATAAATAAGATGTTTTTTTAGAACTAACTTGGTATAGCATTGAGAGAGCTCCAAACTATCGCATCTTCCAAGAAAATGCATATAATGTGTTGGTTTGTCCCGGTTGAATCAGTTTTATAAAACTTAAGCAACCAACATAAATTTTGTATAACATGGTTATTTGAAAAAGCAAACCAAGGTAGGACACCTTAAAATCAACTTCATCATATGCTTGCTCATCACCTCAAGAATCATCACCCATACCGGCGATCATCGGTAGGATGTTCCGCCTTTGGACATCCATTCGCGGCGCATTGCCTTCAAGGCTTCCCCGACCTGCCACGTGGTATTTCGTGCTCATCAATCAGATGAAGCCTTCTTGTCTCCCATCAGAATTGAATTTTCTAATCTTTCTTTCAGGACATGTCTAGATCCGCATTGTCCACAATCGAAGACACCCAATTTCATTCTCAATCACGTATCGATCTCCATGTTCTTCTTTTTAATTCTACTCAATGTTTTCTTTCTTTCTCCCTTTTCTTGATTTTCCGTAAACCTAATCACAAAGAATTTACAAGAAATCAATGCAGATCCTCATAATGAAAACATTTCCTGTTGACATTCCAACTTGCAAAGATATAGCAAATACATTCGACCGATTTTAGATTAACTCAACAAAGCCTTAAACTCAAATTATTAAGGATTTCTTGTTCATAAAGTACGATATTTTTACACTCATCAACCACCTACCACAACCCTCCTTTCTCTCCAAGCATGGGACCAGCCTTCAAGAGAAACTACATAAAAACGAAACTTCATATAAATTACAACCTTCCAAAGATTCCCAAATCATTCGTAAAGAACAAAAGGCACTTGCCAGTTTAAGAATAATGTGTATTTGCCTTGTAAGAATAAAAATCACTGTATTAAAGTGGCGTACATTAGCAACAAGAATCAAGACCTATAAAAGTAAATAAAAATCAGATATGTATATGTGTTGATCGAGAGGATGGTGCACATCTATTGGGATGTGGGTTCCACTCTCGTCTGGGGTACCCATGTTGTCGAACAGAAAAATCAGTGAACCCCAAGTGTGTGTGTGTGAGAGAGAGAGAAAGAAGAAGAGGAGAACACCTAATCCATCACAATAATCTTTCTATATGCAGCAACTCGCAAAATTGACTGGGCTTCATTGTGAGTCAAACATAAGCCATTGGAACCTTATTCAGGGCTTCTTACAAGACCCGTAAGAGGAGTTAAAAGTGAGACTTTCAATACTCCCACAAGTGAGTATAGGTGGGATATAGGAAAACAAAGAAGAAAGTTCCATCGTAGAGATATCTAAGCAAAAGCCTGTGCATACAGATGTTTTAATTGCGCAGACACTCAAAAGATAGGTAAAGGTATTATGCATTGCCTAACATTATGTTTGAACAAGTAAAATTACTAAAGGAAATCAATTATCATTTTACTGTAATACCATTAACTTGAGTTCAGCTGAATATATATAGTCATTTATACAAAGAAGAAGCACTTTGAATTAATAAACAAAAGAATGAAGATAAATAATATGCACCCAAACTTACTTTATCGCGCAAGAAAAGATTCCTTAAGAGTTTTTCGGTGTTTTCGTGTTTTCTAACTTCCATCCACATGATGTCGGCTAGAATCCAAAGGTATATGTTTTCTATTTATAAATAACAAACTTCAAATTAACAGATTCTCCACTCAAGATTACCCCACAAAATAAAACATAACATACCCTAATGTGCCATGAGCCCAAGATTCTCCTTATGTCGCATAACCTGTATATATCATTTCCACCAAATCCGCAAGATCATCGATCGTAACGATGAAATTAGTTGGGTCTGCATCCTTAAACAAAATATTGCTTTCTTTGAATGCATTGATAACTACAAAAATTTAGGGGCAAGTTTGCCTTGGTTCATCATCATGACGCCTCTATATTACTATAATGCTTTGTGAAATGATAATAAAGATTTCCCTATTTTTCAATATGTGGTCAAGAATTTCAATGCAGTCATGATATTGTTCCACCATTGACCAGATGATAGTGCTATTATAGTTTTAAAAAGTGCAAGGCACAATTAGTAATAAAGTCTCCGGCCTATAGCTTAGGCCTGTGCACAAGATAAGTGTGCGTTAGAATGATGTGAAATATGACCTTAAATGCATATCAATTCCTATGTTATAATTCAATTAATAAGAAACTTAATATTTCTAACATTTAAAAGAAACATTCAATAAAAGAGTAATAAGATTATATAAATTTCAAGACAATCGTAAATTTGAAAGCAACATTCATCAATACTTGTTGATTTTAAGTGAGATATTCCATTGTTGGCGGTGCATTCCTAACCTGCTTTTCACTACTAAAGGCCATAATTTCATCTTATGAATTGTCATGTTCAGCAACATCATCTTCAATTCTAGCAACTTCCAACTCATTAGATAGAGGGTGTGTCCATCCCTACAACCTAAAGTTCTTAGCCCTACAATGAAAATGCAAAGTTGTTTCAATTATGTATGAATTTTCCATATGGCTTTCTTCAGTCATAATATATCATTACCCTTGCAAGATTTCGAATGATATTTTTCTAACATTCTAGACGTTAAGATCCAACCATTATATTACCAAAGATTCCCGCCAAATGCAAGGTTTCCACATGTCACATAAATATTTTCACTCGAGATCAAGGGACCGCAAGTTGGAAACATTTGCCGAGTGATAAGAACTCAGAAAACTGGGATATTAAATAGAGAATTATCTTCTAATCGATTAACTGATCGGGAATTGAATTCTCTTCATAATGTATACATGCACATAATTACCTTCAAAACAATCGCCATCGAGATTAAACATCGTGTTGAAAGATTTGCCAGTGGGAAGAATTATGTAAAATCGGGAAAGACAGAATTATATCCCCATTGACAAATCGATGAATTTTCACTTGGTACATACATGCATATAATTACCATCAAAAATTTCCTACTGAGATCAGGGATCGTAAGCTGGAAAGCTCCGAGTTGAGTGGAAAGACTTCAGAAATTAATTATATTGTGAATTACGAGACAAACCAACCAGTAGCAAATAAATGCGGCTACTTTCAAAATAATTATATTGCAAATTAAAGGGTCATATGTGCGGTATGTATTTATATGATTAATTACCTTCAAAATAATTCCCGCTCGAGATTCAAATGCTTCATGTTTGCAACTCCGCCAATGAATTACCGATCTTACCTCTCAAACAAGGAAATTGCCTATTTCATTTGGGGTAAAAGAATGAAGATCGAGCATGATCACATGAATTCTTCCATATAATATTTAATGTTCTATTTTATCTATATATAATTAAGAGATATTAGCTGAAAACAACATTCTAATCAAGAATTAATGAGATAAGAATGATACATACATTCCAAAAAGTAGGGATTCTCACAATAAGTATCATCATCCGAACTATGCATAAGTTTTCCTTCAATCTTATGTTCTAATACCTCTTCTCACAATAATATGTGATTCCTTCTTTCGTCTCTATAGAACCGCTGATAAGGGCCTACAAATGCCCCCTTATTGTTGAGCGTATGTCCCACTTTGTCCCTGAACTTTTTTTCAATCTCAAGATACCCTTGACGTTTATTTCCATAGTTCAATCATGCTTCTACCGTAAGAAAATGTCACTGATGGACAAACGTCTGTTAAAACCTTGTTGGCGTAGGATGAGTTACCGATGACTATACTAAGTAAACGCTGCCAGATCCCGTGACCATAAAAAGTTCAATGGCAAGGTGAGACATACACGCAAACCTCGAGGCACCTATGCAAATTTTATCCCAAAATCATAAAAAGCTGAATAAGCTTACTCCCAAAAAGGAAACACATGGCTCATTCACCTGTAAACCTTTACATAAAATTAAACTCAAAGAAACTTTAATCAAATACCATATGAAGTACCTCGCCAATTTGACTCACAATTGAAAATGAACATGTCTCTGGTCTCATATAACTGCAGAAATGTGAGTGCCTGCTTTTAGTATTAGCATATCCCACTTCACACTACATACACCGTTATCTGCACATAAATCAGCTATTAATTTAAGGTGCAACCCAACTCAAGTTCTCGTAATATAAAGATGAATGAAATAATATTCACCTAATGGAATCAATAATGTAGCTTCCAAAATCGCCTCGAGATGGAAAATAAAATTGATCTGCATGCATGCAAACTCACATCATAATGTTCGTATTAAAGTCCACTTGCTATTCCATCTGCTAATAACATATGTATTCAAGAATGGTTGGTAAATGTTTGCTAAGAGATAACCTCGCTACTACATTCCTAGAACTGATCAAACCTCAATCTCTAATCATCTCAATTAGAATGATAAATTGAATGAGAAGTATAAACTCTTATGCAAAATAGAAAGAACAATTTGTGGAAAAGTAAAACTGATCAAACCCTAGGATCAACAATGCCTAATCATTAAGAATTATAAACATTTATAATCAAAAGCATACCTGAATCCATTGGAGATGAGGAACTCAAATCAACAAAATTGTTTTAGCCTCTCCAAATTACAATGCATCTCCTGTAGAGAGTTTCGCTTTCTCTTTCTTCAATGAATTGGGGTGATTAAGGTAATAGGTTGAACCACATTGAATTTGGGGGACCAAGACCTTTTTATAGCTGTAGGAAGTGATGCTTCACCAAGCATCACTTCTCTATTATTGTTTTTTGCTTTGGCCCATCAACAAAATAAAACAAATGTTCTACACATAATTTGAGGACCAAGACCTTAACTCGATGCATAAAAGCCTATGAAATTAAAAAAAAAATGATAGATCACTTAAAATAAAGGCTTAAAAATATTTGATGTGACAATACATATTAGGTTATATATATCACTAATGGCCAAACAAATCTCAACACCCCCACTTGGGCTATATGTAACCTTATAATTATGTATCAAGAATGAATAAACATATGAGCTCAAACCTATGCTACACTCAAAACATGCATCAAGAAACTAATCCAGCCCATCAATCCATCAACACGTGATCAAAGCAGCGTGCCTTCTGTCATACTTGTCGTATCCATAAATGGCCAATGGTCACATGTATTGATATACGAATGAAAAATCACAATGTGGATGTGTAGCATGGAAATTATATGTAATGTGATCTTAACATGCCTATTTCCAACTCGGGTCCAACTTATCTTTTAGTAAGATCAAAAACCAAAATTGGGCCTCAGAGTATCAATAAAAACAAGAAACTGGTTCTGGCTGCAATACAAAACCTCAAAAATATTTAAACTCAAATATCCGAAATATATCTATAATAAAAGTATCCTAAATACAAACTCCCACTAAACTCGACATCCTCGTATTAAATATGACACCCAAACTAGCAACATGTCATTTAAAAACTGTCAAAGCAACCTCAGTAAGAGAATCATAACAGAGTTTGTCCCAATGTGCTCTATAGACAATAAATTGGCCATTCTCGAATTAGTTCTTTAACAACAAGAAACTTGATGTCAATGTGCTTCACCTTGAAGAGCTTCCTCGTTATTGTTAGAATATAACACCACGGAAGTTATCAGTTACAATATAATTTTAATGGTCTTTCATCCTTCACCTCACACAAATTTAAGTGATACAACACTCCTCCTTTCTCGCTCTCTCCTCGCCGCCGCCTGTTGTCATCCCATGGTCGAGTTCCACAGCAAGCCACAAACTCCCCGCCACAGTCGAGGAAGCCATAAGTGTCCTGGCTAGGTGCACCTCCAAGATATAGCTTCTTCCAACCTAGCATGAAAACATAACCCGATGGGATCGCTTGCTATCTCGACATCCCCTGCAAAATCGAATCAGACACCAAAGATCTCTAAACTATCTCGATCTCCATACGTGAGCATAAAATCTTTGTTCTCTTTTAAGTATCGCATGACCTGCTGGGTCGCTTTCCAATGGTCAACCCAGGCTGCCTCATATATCTCGCCCAACATGCCAACTATGAATGCAATATCTCGATCGCGTACATACTTGGAGAGCACAGTTAAGGCGACTCCTCATACTACCATGGGTAAGGCAAACTTTACTTCTCAATTTCAAGATTATTTTAGTACCGAGTGAGACTAAACTTCTGTCTCCTTTTAGATACGCTTTTCCCGATGAACAATCCTTCAGCGCCGAATATATTCCAAATAATTTTTTGATATATCTCTTGTGATAACCGAAGAATACCTTGAGCGATCTCGTAGTATTTGTATACCTAATATTTAAAGAGGCATTCCTAAGATCTTTCATCTCAAAATTCCTCATTTGAGAGAAATTCTTAGTTTCATGCAATAAACCTATCGCTAGCTAGGCAAGTAGAATATCATCGACATATAAAATCGTGAAGAAATTTATTCCACTAAACAGGTGATATACGCAATCCTCAACCAAATTTACCTCAAAACCGTTGGAGGCAATAACTTGATGAAACTTGTGATACTATCTGTGAAGCCCGTTTGAGACCATGGGGATGGATTTCTTTAATTTATAAACCATCGACTTCGATCCTCAAATACAAAGTTTCCGGTTGTACTGTATAAATAGTTTCTTCATCAATGTTACCATTGAGAAACGTTTGTCTTTACACTCCATTTGATGTGTACTTCATAACAAAATGAGCCACAAGTGCCACAGCTTATAACTTAAAGGAATTTTAATAACTGAGAGAAAGTTTCCTTATAGTCTATGCCTTCCTTTGAGTGAAACTTTGCGACTAAGCTTAGTTTATATCTTTCGACATTGCCATTCAATCCTCTTGGTTTTGAAATATCCATTTACAACCAATAGGTTTTGATCCTTAGCGACTAATAAGAGATCCCAAACGCCGCTTGTCTTCCATGGATTTCATCTCATCCTTCATGGCATCAATCCACTTGTGAGAATTAGAACTTTGTAAACTTGTCAAGATTGATCGGATCATCTTCTACTAAGTTTCATCAACCTCATGTTCTTGAGAAATACGATATAATCATCAAGAATCACACTTCTCCTTCTCTAATGGATCTTCATAATGACACTTCTTGAGGTTGTTGAGTTTGTACCATGTGCCCCGAGGAAGAACTTCATTGTCTTGTGTACATCATCTTGAATAACATCGTAAAATACCCTGATCAATGCTGTCTCGCGGCCTAAGAACTCCATTGTTGTCTCGTACTCATAATAACATCTTGAACAATGTTAGGTAAAATAGCTTGAGCATTGTTTGCAAGAGTACATGAGATAAAACAAACACTGTATGAGAACTTGATCTTGATTTTTCTCTTGTTCTTCTTCAAAAACAACACTCCTTACGTTATCTTTCCTCCAAACTCAACATCCTCAAAGAATCTTGCATTTCCAATCTCAAAAAATGATCTAATAGTGGGATTATAAAATTTAAAGCCCCGAGAGCGTTCGGCATAACCAACAAAGTAGCAGCCAACTGTTCTTTCGTCCAATTTCTTTTCATTTGGCCTATAAGGTTTGCCTCGAAATGAAACCCTAAATATGTAAGTGCCTAATGCTAGGCTTCTTTCCTACTCCACAACCTATAAGGGTTTTAGCTATCGCTTTACTTGGTACCCTATTAAGAATGTACACTGCAGTCTTAAGTGCTTCTCCCCAAAGCGATTCAGGTAAAGAAGAATGACTAATCATACTTCTCACCATGTCTTGAAGTGTTTGATTTCATCTCTCTGCAACACCATTCATGCTAGCCATCTGACACCGTGTATCATGGGATGATCCCCACATTCCTTTAGGAAGATAGCAAAGGTCCTAGACGTTGTTCTCCCGGGAGCCATCATATCTACCATAAGACTTCACCGCTTTCTGCTATCAGATTCTGATGTTTTAATTCTGCCAAGTCGAGTTCAACTTTGTGCTTTAAAGTCTTGAACACGTCTAAAGCTTGAGACTTCTCATGAATCAAATATAGGTACCCATACCTTGAATAGTCATCAATGAACGTAATAAAATACCGTTGACCATTCCATGAAGCTATGGGGAATGGTCCGCATATATCGGTATGAATTAGTTCTAAGACATCTGTACATCTATTGGCACCTAATTTCCTTTTCTCTATTTGTTTCCCTTTAATACACTCAATGCAAACTTGAAAATCACACGAAAGTGAATCAAGAATTTCATCCGACACAAGCCTTTGAATTCTTCCGCTTAGAGATATGGCCTAATTCCGCCAAATATACATTATAGAATCCTTATCGCCATCCCACGCTTTATACCATGTATACTTGTATTACTAAGGTTTCATTAAATGAGGCAATAGTTTCCAACAAATAAAGGTTGTCATGCACGCATAAAGAACCAGTACTACCTATATTTGAATTTCAGTAAAGACCAAATTTTGAATTTCCAAATGAACAATAATATCCAGATTTGTCCAATACAGAAATTGAAATCAAATTCGTCTAAAGGATCTGCAGATAAATACAAGTTTCCTTCAACCAAAGAAACACCCACCAATAACAACCTTAAATGCTGTCCCCATTGCCTCTACTTTCGCTGCCTTTGCCATCGCTCTAAGAGAGACAAATCTCTTTCATAATCATTTGCGGCCTACTTCCAAAGACAACTCCTTTAAGGAAATACTTTCTCTACGTGAGTAGTAGCACCGTAATCTACTCACCAAGTATGACTAGGCATGTGGTTAAATTTAACTTTAACAAACTAGAGTGAGAAGAGTACCTTTCTTAATATGCCAAGCAACAAATTTGGGACACTCTTTCTTGAAGTGGCCCGCTTTCTTACAAAAATAGCAAGTGAATTCCTTATCTTGCATCTTTCCCTTCTTCTGATTGGATATACCTTCTACAATGTCTACAGGTTCTAGCTCTCTTCATTTTCTTCGAAAGCACGTTAAATGAGTATTTTTCATTTTATCTCTTTTATCCTCTCCCTCTCTCTGCAATAATAATGAGAAATACGCCACCAAAGTCCATTTATCCTTTTTTGAGTATTATAACTCACAATGAACTCGACCGAATTGTGCAGAAGAGATATAAGAACTAAAATGCACAAGCAAGTCATCAGATAATTGTAATCTGAAGTGTTTTAGTTTTCCTAAGAATGTTAGACATTTCCATTATGTACTCCCTTTATGTCTCTCCTTGTTTGTGTATTTCATGCCAACAAGTTCTCTCTCTCTCTCTCTCTTAAAAGAGTACTTGTTTCCGCCTTTCATTTTTGGCAAAGAATTTATTTCCTTTATCAAGAAGAAATTCTACGGTACACAAGCCTCGCTGATGATCCTCAAACGCCCTCGGAATTGAGCGCTTTATAAGCACGACTCAAAGCCATTGGATGCTCCACTTCTCAATATTAGCCTCATCGAGGTTTTCGAGCAGAAGTAGGGCTCCATTCTATAATGCTAGGTCTAATTCTACACAACCGAGAACAATTTCTAATGCTCTTCCAAATCTTGAAATTGCTCCCATTGAGTGGAATTCCATTAACTTGAGCAAGATAGGGACTCAAAGATTAGCAATAGCCGTGAGAGAATAAGAAACAAATAAGCATGCTCATAAGTCTAAACCAACCTCAAATAATAAATCAAACAAGTAAAAATCTCATTCCAAGATGTCGTGCACTCTATTAATGTCTTCTATCTTTGACAAAACATTAACTCGTACTGATGTCTTGCTTTAGTGACTGTTAATCGGCTAATCTCATCACAAATAATGAATATTCCTTTTGATATATTCATCATTCGTGATGTAAACCAAATGCTCATCATATGTTTATCACTACGTACATGTACATTCTACAACATTAATTTCTCGAGCACTAATATTCGGATATGCACTACACCATCGCCTACATTTTGAATCAAATCAACTTTCACAAGAGAGGTCACTTTGCGATGTAAATTCGCACTAAATAATACAGTTTTTAACATCGCTTGACTAAAGCTCTGACCAACACTTAGTATAAAATGCGTTGAATTTCTTTTCGAGGATGAAGAAGCTGGTTAACTAAAGCACTATTTCCTCGTAGGCCCCACGATACGAGTTCATAGGACGGCTGAAACGTCAAAACCGACTTACGGATAGAAAGTTACGACCCTGGGGAGTTCAAACAAAGAAGTTGTTTTAGTAGCAGTCCAAGTCATTTCCTCTGTTTTGATCTAAAGCTGTTCCTAAGCCCTATATATACATATAGCTTTGTGTGCCAAATGGAAACTTATAGCCCCAAACACGCCTCATTTTGAGCTCCAAAACCTCTAGAAAAACTCCCAAACCCGTAAGCACCCAAACCGGGTCGTTGGACGGCTTCCAGCCGCCAAGTTTCAGCCGCTGGAGCCGATCTCGGCCACTCAGCACTATACACGCAGACCGCCAGAGGAGGAGGACGACCAGAGGACCACGGTAATTTCCCAAACAAATTACCGCCGACGCTGCCGGATCAAATAAATACGCTGCTGGCGCGGTCAGAAACTCGGTCAGCTTGATTTTTGTGTTTCTCCGCCATCTCAGGCCAACTCCATACTTCCTTTCCACCATTTTGGACCCTTTGAACCCGGCCTCCCTGTGGTCCTTTTGCAGATTCTCACCGCTTTGAAAGATACGATAAAATGTGTTCGGGCCGACCATATCGAGTTTTCCGCCACTACAAGAACCTTTGACCAAAGGTAGGGCAATTGATGTGTTCTCGGTCTCTCGGGCTTCCATTGATATATATTTGTAATTTCGGGACGCTTGGTTAGTTTTCCATTTTTGTATTAGGTTTCCAATTACTGAGAAGTTGGACTGAAATAGAGTACCAATCTGGCCGGGCTTGGCAAATTGAAGCTGGATTAGTGAAATTGGATGTTTTTATGAATTATCGACGGTTCAATTTCTTAACACTCTGAAAGCCCAATTTAGGTGTCAACATAGCACGGTAATCGACTCGCTTCGAGTTCAAATCGATGGTTTCCATGAAGTTCTAAAAGTTATTCTAAAGCCTTCGCATCCTAATGTTGTTGGTTCGATTGAGCCTGGCGGTGTTTTATTTATATTACAAGCACTCGACGCCGAGACGATCCCGCAGGGCAGGATCCGAAAGCGCCTATACCGTGGAGTGGTTCATATGTTTTAAATGATCAGTATTATGTTGATATATCTATCAGATTGAATATTTTCATATATATATCGCTTTGATCGTTCCGTTGCCATACAAATGTGATTATCAATCTCATATGTGTCGTTATCATTTCATGTGAATTTTGTCAACATTTTAACCGTAAGTGGAAGCCAGATCGAGTCTCGTGGATGAGTCCGTGGCATTTGAATATTTCGTACGTGATCGGTAAGGCGTTAACTACCTTGGAAAACTATTGTTTTAAAAAAAAAAAAAGTAGATCTTGAGATTTTGTGGAATGACTCACACAGATATTGGAAAGTATGTATATAAGGGAACGATTTTAGTTTTTGCCACGTGATGGCCAAAGTTCAACTTAGCTTGCTGAAAGCGCCTATAATGTGTTTAATTCGAGGCTTCTTATTAGGTGCCACGCGGATGGCCGTTTACCCTCGAGGTTTGGCTAGTTTCCACGTGATGGCCACCACTGGAGGTTTTATTAGTTGCCACGCGGATGGCCGTGTAACCACGTGCTTATATTAGCTGCCACGGCAGTAGTGAGGCCTGCCACTGACTCCGCTTATGATGGGTACATGGTAATGGCACTGGATTTCCTCGATCATGGTATAACTATTTTAATACTTATGGTTATGGTGCATTTCATGGTTACTTTATTACATGGTGGCTATACATGCTTTATGATCGCTTTATGTTGTAGTGTAATAAACATTATAGTTTTCTTAACATCAGGTTTTAAGTAATTTCGAGCATGACTTCTTCATATTGTCAGTTTTGGTAAAGTTGGGTTTTGTGAAATGTTTGCTAAACGGAGAACATTACAAAAATATGACATGGAGTGTCTCGAGAGAAGAAATTTTCTAAAATAAAACGTTATTTTCCATATATAAATTATGCCACTACCGAGATTTATTTCTCACGCTTATTGTTTTAAATATGTTCCTTAGGTCCGATACCATAGGGCCTACCTCTAGCGATTCAACATCGCTCTTCGCGATACCAAGATTTACTCCCATCTTATTATTTTGTTTTGTCTGACTATTTATTTTCAATTTTGTAACTCCTAAATTCAAAATAATTTTTAGAATGCCTGTATATTAGTTTTGAACTCATACGAAATCTTTATTATGTATGTTGTGGTTATGACTCACATTTGGATAGGCTCGATCGTGGATTTTTCGTATATGGATTGAAAAATGGTACTGCATGTTTACTTTTCTAGGTGGGGTTCCATTGTGTATTCCCTATGGTTTAGCAAAGGACTTCACTAGGCTGACCACCCAAGGGATCCCGGGAAGGTATCCGGCCTGTCCTCGTCAAAGACATGTTGCTATAATTAATTCAATTCAGGAATGAATATATATATACAAGATTTGAATTTAAAATTACAATTCTCAAATAAGCGAGTATTTGTGTATGTAATTTATGAGGAACAACATAAAAAAAAATATTAAAACATCATATTTTTATTCCACATTTTAAGAGTTCTCTTAATCCAAACAAAATGGGCACATAAGACGAAATTCAACCATAAATGTTTTAGAATCATGAAGTCCTAGCAGATTATCTAGTTTTGTTGCCAAATATCCAGTATGCATCACAACCACTTATGATTGCAATCTTTAATAATTAACCAAAGGACTTCAAAATTCTAATATCAATATAGGGCACATGCAAAAATTGTGGGTTAGTGTTTTGATCCAAACACACCCCATCTCGAGTAGCAGATGTGGTGGTGTAACAGTGCCCTTTACTTACATATATATATATATATATATACCCAAACTGTGATAGCCTTTATTTGAAAGGTGGAGTTCAGGCCTATTCAAGCTAATAAATGCTTGATTTGGCCAAGAAACTCATACAAATTCTCAATCCATGTGCTCAGCAAGAATATATATATATATATATATATTAGCCCAAAGGCACCCATACTTAAATAAAAGACAACTCACCGATTACAATATTAATCTAATCCATAAATGACAGAAATAATAAAATAAAATAAACAGAAGAAACCACGTTCCTTGCAATCCATTCGAATGTAACGAAGAAAACAAAACAAAAACAAAAAAACAATTCGCTTCCTCTTCCATTAGGTTCAAGATTTTTGTTTTTTTGTTTTGGATGAAATTATTCAATACAAACACCATTCTGAACGTGATTCAAAACTTGATGTTTTGCAAATATACAAATCAACCGGGAACTTTATGAATATCACTCCTCAGAAACTCCTGGGTAAATTCGTGAAGAAGATCACAAACCGTAAACCTTACATAATTCCTAATGATCAAAACATGTCTCAAGCTTCCGATACCACTCTGTGGAAAAGTAAAACCGATCAAAACCCTAGGATCAGCCAATGCTCTAATCATGAATTATAAACATTTATAATTAAAACATTTCTGAATCCATTGGAGATGAGTGAACCTAAATCAACGAAAATTGGTTTTAGCCTTCCAAATTACAACGCAGTTTTTAGAAAGTTTCTGTAGCTTTTTCTTTAATGAATGGGTACGCGTAAGAAGAAATCAACGTTGAATTTGTAAATTAAGACTCTCTTTATGTTAGGAAATGATGCTTCACCAAGCCGTCATTTATTAATAGTTTCGCTTCGCCCATCAACAAAACAAAAACAAATGTCTCTATACATAATTTGAGGACCACATCTTAACCTTGATGCATAAAAGCCTATGAAATATAAAAAAAATGATAGATCACTTAAAATATTATTTGGATGCACAACACATAATAGTTACATATAAGCCCACTAATGGGTTAAATAACCCAACACAATTAAGAAATAAAACCCACCCTAGACACTTCCTGCACACACATGTAGTCAAATATATATAATAAAGAATCCTCTTTACTAAAGATTTAACACTCAAGTTGCAACTTCTTGGTAATGTTCCACTTGCATGATTGTTTGAACACGGGTCTTTATTGTGGATTCCCATGAATCACAAAATTAACTTGATTCTCGCCCATGAATTATTTGTCTCAATAGATTAGTTTGATCTAAAACTTGGGATAATGGGTGTAAGTCGAAAAAATATTCATAATTGATTCTTAATGGAGTTGAAGTTACCAAATTATAAGGAGTCAAGTATTAATTATGTGAGTTGCCCCAGATCGCATAAGATAAACCTATATTGTACTTATACTTAGTTCTCGATAAAGAATCAATGTAAATTTTGTCTACAAACTGTATTATCAAAACCTTGAAAAGCTTCAATAATTTAAAGATGAAGTGTCTGCTTTTGTTCTTAGTCTTACCTTATAATCTTCCTTCACACACACGATCGATTCTGGCACATTGCTAATGCTATTATAACATATAAGAAAAATAATTTTCAAGTAAATCATTTTTCGTGCATTGATACTTTTTCTAATATATATTTGATTCTATGAAGGAGAATAAAAACCTAACAAAAATTACTTAATCAATTAGGTAACCAAAATACAAGCCTTACATATGATGTGGTGCTTAAAATAATATGTTTGAAAAGTTTTAAACAAGCATAACATAACAAACCTGGGTCATACATTTGACACATCACAAATAGACAACTTAATACATGCCAACGTTTATGGCGGGCAGATGACAAATTCAATAAACACAAAAAAGCTCTTACATTCAAGTCGCCCCATACCGATTATACCCATTACTCCTGCTATTACATTACCTACCAATCCTGAGATGTCGTCAATTGACATAATATTCATCAACATGATGTAAAAAAAAAGGTCCTTCAACACCAAGTAGAGTTATTTTTTGATTAATATAAATAGTTAGTATGCTTCCTATAATTAAACCTTAAATATTCTTAAAGATAATTGTCCAAGTTTACTCACCTTCAATAAAAGGCAAAATTGTGGGCAAAAAGAAAGATAGAAAAAATGTAAATTATAATTATTGTTTCTCAACTATAATATTTCTCAAGCCATAACATCAATCTTACATACAATTAGTTATTACATTTGGTATATTTCTGCTTCTAATAAGACAAAATATAATATTTCTATTTGAAAAATCTTATATTTTTTCTCCATATATCGTGGAAGGTAAGTTAATTAATTAAAAAAATATTGAAGCAATAATAAAAGGTGACTACTAAGATAATACATTTTTTGCAAAATAAAAATAAAAAGAGAAAATTTGTGATAAGTCTACTATTTAATCTTTGAAACTCTTCGTAGTTCATATTCATATTTATTGTTGTTGTCACGTACAATCGGTCTTTTATCTTGTTCAAGAACTTGAAATAGGCATATCTCCATGAACCTTTAAGTAGTAAAGTGCCACAAACTCCCCAAAATCCAATAATCAATCCAAGAACAATATTTCCATAAAACCATATATTTTTTGCATCATCTTGACTGTCATCTTTTTTGCTACCAAGACTAGTGAAGGAGAATTCCCCAGATTTATCTTCATCTTTTGGACATATTTTCGAAAGAGGTGGCCCACAAAGTCCAGAATTTCCCTCGTATGTGGAAGCATTAAAGCTTTGTAACTGAGTGCCGGACGGAATTTCACCTGATAAGGTGTTATTTGATAAGTCTAAAACACTTAGACGGGTTATTTGAGCAAGACTACTTGGAATTCCACCACTAAGCTGGTTTCTGTGTGGCACAGATAAAATCCGCTGATTTCAATCGACCAATCAGAAGCAGTATCGTCCAATCAAATCATTTCTTGATAAGTTCAATGACACCACCCTACCAACCGCTTACTTCAATGTGAATTCTCCAATCAATTTGTTGGTTGAAAAATCAATGCTCTTGATGAGCCATAGAGTATTTTTGTAATTTTGATCCCTTTCCTTTCCTATCAACTAGCGTATTATCACATGAGAGTCGCTTGTTGAAATCGTAAACTATTTCACATGTAACAAGAGATCTGAACTTCCCCTTCCGATCCATGGCGCTAAATTTTTAAACATTTTGGTATCTTCCTAATAGATTGTTACTAGAGAGGTCCATTAACATTTGAATCTTTCTACGACAAAGATTTAACGGGTATGTCCCTTTGAATTCATATATTAGATCTCAGATTGAGAACAACCAAATCTGAAAGGCTTCCACCTATCCATGCAGGTATTCTTCTTGATAATTTGTTTTTTCCCAAATCAACAAGATGCAAATCTCTACAATTCTTTAAGGATGAAGGCAATGCTCCAGTTAAATTATTGTTACGTAAATGCAATGTATGCATCCGATGTAACAAGCCGATTGAATTCTTTACTTTCCTAGAAAAATTATTATTTTCCAAATTGAGAACAACTAAATCTTTCCATTGTTCCCAACATTGAGGTAGTTCTCCTAATAATTGATTACTTGACAAATCAAGATGGTACAAACCCCAACCAGATTTAGTAATCTTACATGATACAAAGAACCGAGCCTCGAAAAACGTGTTCTCGAGAGATCCAACCATATAGCAGATTGGAAAATGTAATGTGGTATGGAACCTTTCCAAAGCAATTTGAACTCATCCATTCTAAACTATGTGGATGTGAAGTTAAATCTAGACAGAGTACCCGAGATGTGATTGTTGGAGACGCTTAACCAAGTTAAATATGGAATGAAATTCCAAAGCCAATCGGGAATAACATCCCGAAATTCCGGGCGTAGATATCAAGTTCCACTAAACTTTTGAGGAAGCCAATGAGGGAAAACGTGGGCCTAATTCAATAGGTTAACTTTATATAAGAGACTTGGAACAGGGGAACTTGGTCAAGGCTTATGTTGAATGTAAGGGAGTTGAAAGATAAGTCCGTGTCCACATCAATTTAGGAGACCAAAAAGTGGATTTGCCAACACCATACTCGCAATGAATTGAACTGAATGTCCAACCGTCTTTATCGATGTAGTCAGTCTACTACTCGTAGTTCCATTTATTGATTGAATCCAAGAAGCAATCATTAATCGTGAAAATCCGTAAAGATTGGGAAATGATGCCCCTTCGAACCGATTATGATAAATCTAAAGCCTCTAATGTGCTATTAGAGCATGCTAGAAAATCTTTTTCTAGTAGTCCCATGAGATTGTTATAAGACAATACTAATCTTCGTAAATTGCATAAATCTCTCAAGGATTTCGGCATCTCACCTTCAAGTTGATTTTTAGAGAAGTCAAGAGATTCAAGAGAAACCATGTTTGCAAAGGCCCCGATTTGAACCATAGTTGTTTTGAGAAAGATCCGGAAATCAACAAGGCAACCCGGGAGACATGAAAGGTCGCTGGGAATCTCACCTGAAATTGATTGGAAGATAGACTTTAAGATATGCAAGAGAAGTCATGTTCCCAAAAGCACGGTGAATTGAACCATTTAGATCAGTTAGAAGAGAGGTCAAGAAGAACAAGGTTGCTAGTCTCCGAATAAGTTGAACAACCACTGTACATTGAAGAAGTGAGACCATTAGAGGAGAGATCACACAGCAAGAGACAGAAAATTATTGTGGGAAATGGATATTGTGGGAAGTCGAGTATAGCCTGAAGTGTAACTCGTTAGGGAAGTCATTTTATTAATTTGCTTGTGGCCAATGGATTGATGTACTAAGATTAACTCAACTCAAGTCAAGCTGCCTTAACAAAGGAGTTTCAAAAGCCAGTCAAGGTTGCTGTGGCAGGTCGTAAGCCTTTTATTATAGCCGAGATCAAGGGATTGCGAGTTGGAAAGATTTCCAAGTTGGGGGGGGAAGAATTCCTGTAAAATTGGGAAATATTTGAACTGAGAATTATATTCTACTCACACAAACTGATGAAATTTCACAAGGTATATACGTACATAATTAATTACCTTTGAAATCATTCTAGCTGAGGTTCAAATGCTGCAACTCTCCCAATGAAGGACCTATCTTACCTCCTGAGATTGTGATCAAGTAAAGATCAAGCATGTTGATACGCACCCGTCTGGTTGCACTACACTCCACTCCCTCCCATTTGCAGCAATATCTTTATCTTCCCCATTCCCCAATGAAGAAAGTATCTAAAGTCATCAACAACACCTGAGCTGAAGTAAACAGAGTTTCCTCTCCCTCTCTTTACACCCAACTTCAGCATGACTTACCCACCTCTAGCAGGCTATGAAACAGATCAAAAGTAGAGAAAAGGCTATCAAATGTTGAAAGGGTCTTCCACCATCTTCCAACACAAACCAGCAAGTTTACTGTGGAATTAATTGCAAGTTCTAGTTTTTATTTCTGAGCAAACCTGCAGGCATTGACTTATATATCATTCCCACCAACAACTCAAGCATGTACCCAAAAGAAAAGAAACCCCTAACCTTGAATCTTACTAATGTACATATCATTATTTCAAGCTTTATTAAAATACCGTTTTATTTTAGAGAAACGTAATGTTTGAAATCCCTTTTAAAACAATTAATGAATATACATTTTATATTATAAGTTTGCTCCTTTTTTTTTTCTTGTCTTTATTTATTTTACAAGTTAGGATTCATCTTTTGTACATGTTACTCTTTCTTTTTGTAATTTTTTTACCTTTATAGAAATTATTCTAGCGCTAAAATGAATAATTAGTTTTCTAATGGTATATAATAAATTTGTTAACAATGAGTTAATAAGAAATAGATAAATTATATATTTTATTAAAATGATAAAAGTTATAAAATATAGATACTAATACTTTACTAAATCCATAAATTTTACTAAATAAAATAAATTTAGAGATTTTTTTTTCCGAAATGTAACTTCTTGTTAAATTTTAAAATATTATATATTTTTGATAAAAAAAACTTAATAACGATTTAAATTTTGAAATTAGAAAATTATTAGAAAGCTAATTTCTCATAATCTTACTCTCAAATTTGGGTTACATGTACATAATTATCTTTTATTTGAAATTTCATGAATGATGCGTTTCTTTAGTTCATCATTTTTCAGAGCCACCATCTTTTAATATAATAAGAAAGATTTACTCTATATCTTGGGGCCAAATTATAATAGAAATGTTATTTAAGAGTAAATATAAATAATCAATTAATTTGAAAAAATGAAAAACAAAACAAAAAAAACATAAAAAACAAAAAAAAACAAAAAACAAAAATGAGTAAAAGGGCACTTTTGGAATAAAGAATGGAGCCACTATGAATATACTAAGCATTTTTTCAAACACGGCAAATGAAATGAAAGGTAAAAGTCACATACTCACAAGTAGGGGTTGCAATTGTCAATAATTTAGAGGGAGAAAAAGAAAAGATCTCAAAGTAAAAAATTTCATAAACAATTTAATTACAATATAATAATTTATCTATTAGGACTGGAACTCAGATTCCTTATTCTCTATAATTTTATCTTTTTGAGAAATATTGAAATATTCTACCTTAGGTAATGAGGAACTACTACTAATAAGCCATTCAATTATGTAAAATAACTAAAACGTTATGCCAAGGCTTTTTAAAATTTCTACTAATAAGTTTTTTTAATATCATCATTATTATTCATCTTTTGAAATAAAATGTGTATGGAAGTAGAAGTCTTCTAAGATTTTAATGCGCTTCAAGTTTCCAAGTCATTTTAATAATTTTTTATCCACACCAAGACCTATCAACATAACTTGCATGTAGACAATTGACTTTGAAGCTTTATTTTGTGTTTAAAATCTACCAACTTAATCTTTTTCATCATTTGACAATTGACTTTAAGTCATTTTTAATACTTCCAAATTAGTCAAGTATTATTCAAAGATTGAAAATATTGAGATTTTAATATATATTTTATTAATTTTGAATTTATACTTTGTGTCTTTTTTACTAAAATCAAGATTTAATTAAGCATTTTTAAAATTTATATCTAAGAAGCTTCTTAGATAATATCATCTTTGAAACAACATGTGTGAGTGGAAATCTTTAGTTTCAAGTTTTTTCATAACTTTTTTCCACACAAAGTCCTATCAACATAACTTGTATGCAAGGCAATTGACTTGGAGTCTTTATTTTGTATTTTACCTCAAGTCTATCTAAAACATTTGATTATCATTATATATTTATTAATTTTATATCAATATTTATTTATTAATGTTGTATCTATACGATGGATGGTATTTATTATTGTTATTCAGGATGCCGAATTTTTTGGGACTGCTTCTAAACAGTCCTAATCTGAACTAAGATTTTATTTTCTTGCATGGGTCAGGCTGTAAGTTTCTGACAGTTTTGTTACCTAAGATCGAATTTTGGGATCAAGTTAACAAATCGAACCGAAATTACTGACTATTTCAAGTACCCCGGATCGAATTTCGATCATATTGGTCCATACGCGCGTTGTTTTACTAAAATAAATAAATAACATGTTAGTTGTGTCAAAGTCATGTTGTTACATGTCAATTATTTACAGCCGGTTACTTGACAGATGCCACTCAGTATCAGAGAAAATATAATATCATGGAATCATAAATATATGCTTGTTTGATGAATTGACATGAGAATTATAGTGAATGAAAATTATATGTAGAAAATATAATTTTCACGATTTGGAAATGTTGCATATAGCTCTTATGATGCATGTAACATGATATGGCATGAAATGACACATTTGCATTTCATATGCACGGGGACATCGCATTAAGTCGGGTGTGTGTGCATGGTATTGGTTATTCACCATTCTTGGTGAATGTGTGGTGAGTTCGGAAATGGGATGACGTCCAAAATTGAGACTCACGGTTTCATAACATGAAAAATAAATAAATATACGTATCATGGAGAATCCCCCCCCTAAAGGTGAAAGACCCATATTCATGCATGGGACATGATCATCGGTAGAAGAAACGCAGGTAAATGTTAAAAGGTGCGCGGCATCCTGCGGTGTAAACCCGAAAAATCCATGGCCCGTAAATGTATAAACACATGGGATTTTAAGAAATCAAATGAGCATTGGAGGATTTTCCAATGGGTCTTGAGTTTTTAAAAACAAAAAGATTTTGTTTGAAGAAAAGAGTCATTAGGTGAAACACCAATGACAGGTTTTCAAACTTGGCATGTGCATGTGTGAGGGAGTATGTCATAACTGAGGAGTCTCATCTCATTCATGACATGAAGCATTCCATGAGGGATACTTCTCTCAGATAAATGGTATGATGTGTGTACAATAAGGTGCACTAGTGCCGAGTAGCGAATGTAGAGAATTCATTCCATCGGGCATTGCTCATCCCGTCGTGGGAAATTATTTTCAAGTACTGGAGGTACACCGGGGGATGGATCACATCCAAGACCTTAGTTGTAAAGAAAATGCCAGATTTGGCTTTGTTCTGTATTTTGTAAATTTTGATAAAACCCAAATATTTATGTAAAAAGAAATGTGAGTTGTAATTGGAACTTATTCTCAGATGATAAATTTTTAAGTGCGTTTTCCTGTGCCTATATTGTCGCTGTAATAAAATGTTATCAGATATCGAATTTAGGTGTTTTAAAAGAAAAAAGGAAATCGAGGTAGGGGACCAAAGTGTCACCGCTATTTAGTCTCCCATCGCGATGCATAATTCTTTGTCGCGATAGAGAATCTTCCGTTTCTCGTCGCAACAGGAGTGTAGTGTCACATGTATATTGGCCAGTGTGGCATTGGGTCGCAACATATCCCCTCTCCGTGTCGCGATGATATGCCATATGAGGCAGTGATTCGTGGTCGAGATGGGGTTCGGCGTTCTTGGCTACGCCGCTGTACAGGAGAATCTTTATCACACGCCAGAATTTTCGTGAGGCGTCAGAGCTGGCCACAACAAGAAGTTCCGCGCCAACAGAGCCAAATGCGTAGTTAACGCTGAGCGGCTCACGCACAATGGCGCCCACGCCCAAGGCGCGTGACTACGCTCACGATCGCGCACAACCGACCGATAGGAACTCCGTTGGCGACAGGAATTCCTGTCATGGCGCACTATCTAATAGTCTAAAAAAAAAAAACACCCTAGATCTGGCCACACAACAAATTTGAGAGAGGGGGAGAAGCCATCTTTGGACTCTACTTGTTCTTAAAGAGGTAGGAAGAAGGAAAACTAGAGGAGTGTTCAAAAATATTAAGGTATGGATACTTGTCTAAGTTTGGGTATGGATTCACCCATTTGCTTGTTAAGAACCCTCCTAACTCCCTCTGATTGTGTCGGATTGCAAACTATGAATTAGTATATATGTTTGAGCTTTAGAGTTCAAGCAATCCTTTTGATTTGATTATGATTGGTTTTGAGGAATTTTTATATAAAGAAATGTTTGGTTTTAGAAACACATTTTATCCTTAATTGAGTAATTCAAATTGCAAACTAGACTTCTAAGATAACAAACTTCCTTGAAATAAGTGTTTTCACCTGGGACCCCATTGATTCAAAAAAAATCGCCAAAGTGAAGCCTCGCCGGGCAAACTTGTGCCCCGTTTTGGCACAATTCAAATAAACCATGAAGTCGAGTTTCACTCGTTCAATTGAGTAATTCAAAATTTTGGATAAACTAGACTTCTAGGAGAACAAAGTTTCTTGAAATAATTGTATTCAAATTTGGACCCCATTGTACCCAAAAATTTGTCTAAGGAGCTCTGCTATGTGGAATTTCGGTTATGTTTTGAAAAATGTAGTGTTCGCTGTTTAGATATATCTCGAAGCTCTTGCTCCAAATTGATGATCTCCACTCTTCTAAAATAGACTAGAACTATCATTTTCTTGAAGGAAGTTTGGGAAAAATATTACTCATTTATTCCTAGAAAATTTTACAAGTGAAGGTGTATCGGGTAGAATTTAACCCACTTCTGAAACATCAGCATGCACATGACTCCATTTTTTTCTTTGTTTGCCTTCATTTGTGACTTATTTGTAATGGATTGGCTGATGATATAAAACCTGTTGGAGATCGGGATACAGAATAGGAGTCAAGAATCGATAATCTTTTGGGCTTGTTCTTGCATACTTCTCTTCCTGCTCAAGTTTTGTGTTTGTTTGTCAAACAAATCTAGAATGTTTGTTATGAAATCGCTGGTTCGAACTAGTTAAATATGAGAATGTTTCACAAACATCTCGTGATATGTGCTTCTATTTGAACCATAAATGAATTTGCTTGAGTGTTGGTTAATTGATTTATAAAGGAACTATGTAGTGGCAAACATGACGAGATTCACGTATGTACAAACGAATCCGTCGAGAATGTTAATTGTATTGTGGAAATGTGAAAATGGTATTGTAAATGACTAATTATTAATACCCTTAAGAGAATGTTAACCGTCATGTTTGAGTTAGGGATAGATTGATATACCAATTAGGGTCAATGTAGCAATACTGCGAACGAAATGATTTATAGTGGCATACCCGATCCTAGCCCAAGAAAGATGTGATCGATATAGTGCAACAAATGAAATGTAAAATAACTGTACCAGAGCCCAACGGACGCATCGAAGTTATTAAATGTTTAACAGACTTAAATTTAATGACCGTGCTAATGATTCCGTTATCCTATGCACCGAAAGTTTCGGTTAAATTCGTTTAAGGGTAAATACCACAATCAGGGATTGTATGAATCGAAAGACAAGAATAATAACACATGGGAGCATGAAAGATGATAATTATTGTATATATTTAAAACAAATTAAAAGTATGTTAAACTACTATTATGGTAGATATTTAAGTAAATATTGCATGGATCACATGAGTAGTATGTTGAAATGTTGTTTTGAAAATATGTTGAAAGTTTATGAGATGATTAAGTGATGCATATAGCAAAAGTTAATTGTTGTGCATATATATGTTGTATAATTGTCTGAAATGAGAATAGAAATGCAAAGAACCACTAAGCATGAAAAATAAAGCCAAGTGCCGCTTTCCACACGTACCCGCAGTAGATGGCGGTGGCAAGACCAAGAACCCAGATCGCGTGCCATCGCCAAATCGTGCAAAGTATAAGTAACACTCCGCCTCAGCGCATACTATCATTCCATGATATCATGTGATCACATTTTGTATTGGAATCAAAAGATGTAAAGATCGTCATAAGAAGATTATATTTTTTTTTATCATGGAATACTCTTATATTGGGATTTTCAAAGATAAGAGGTGAATTCTGATAAAAATATTTTGTAAATGATTTGAAATGGCGAGAAATGTTTCTTTTGTATAAATATGTACTAAAGTATAAATACATAATTTCATGAAGATATAATGCATACTTTTATATTAATGAATGTGAATTAGTGATATCATATTCACATATATAAATATGATTTAATGGATATTAAATGTCCTATCGAAAATGAGTATATGAAATGTATTTTATAGATAAATGGATGTAGTAACTGCTGCTCCTAGGTCCCGCTAGCCGTCGTCAGGGGTCATGGCGATCCATTGTTTGGGTTTGCAAAATTCCTAACCGTTTTTCACCTGAAGGCTATACTATCTTTTTGAATTGTCATCACAATTCGACATTTTGAAACCAACATCATCTTCAGTTCCAACAACTTCCAATCTGCTCCTGAGAGCGCCCATCCCTAAGAATCAAAGTCTCGTATATTTCAGCCCCACAAAGAAAAACAAGTTGTCTAATCATCTATGAATTCTTTCCATAATATTTCTTTTCAAATATAAATATATCTTTACCCTCCTTTGTAAGATTGATGAGTATTTTTCATGGACAAGAAGAAGATCCAAACTATTATATTACCAGCATTAAGAGTGGAAAGATGCATAATACTATACCTTTCGTAGGATATCTTCTGGCAATTATATGTCGCTACAATCAATTTGTAATCCCTTATCTGATGCTCATGCTTCTATCCAAATTCAAGGGTGTCCTAGCTTTCCTATGTTCAAAAGATATACTTTAGAGAGATATTATTAAATGTCATTCTATCCAACTTAATGAGATATAATGAATACATAATTATATTCCAAAAAGTAGGGCCAAGCAACTAAAAATAAGGGAAAAACCTAACTTATAAAATTCTTCCCTAAATGGGTACATCAGGTCAGCATATTGTACTATGTCAAGATTTTCTTCCTTTTTTGTTTTTGATAACCATGGGTGTACAGGCCAACTTTTGCATGCCTTGACTAATCTCATGAGGCCCTAAGGGACTCGAACTGTATGTCAATAGATTGATGGAATGGTACTAACAGAATCAATTTGTGGTCAATAGAATCCCATAAGGAAAAAAAAAAAGTGCATGCAGCCATGATCCGTATCATTTGTGGTCCTTGATACCATGAAATGCACCCAAATAAGCACCCAGAGATTGTATCATGTGTAACTATTATGAAAGGTGGAATGCATTAGCTGTAATGGTCTGAGCTTGACCAAAGTCTTATAAATCATCAATGTAAGCCATCAATCCATGCAGAATTTAATTTCATTAATGTTCGAATCTTAGGAAAGAAGAAAAAAAGATTTGTAAATTACACAAGAAAAACACTTAATGTTTGTTCTTGTGCGCATGGAGAGAGAGAGAAAGATATGTAATATTACTGCATAGAGCTTAGGTTTCATCATCCGAGCAGTGGCAAGGTTTCCTTCAATCTCTGCCTAATACTCCTTCACACAATAACCAAGTGGATTGTCCTTCTTGCCTTAGAAAACCATAAAAGCTAATGCTTTATCCAAAAGAAACATATACTCATTCATATCTTAGAAAATCCATCAACAAATGAGAAGGAAATAGATTACATACAAACTAAACTCAAGAAACCTTTATCAAATACTCACCTCTATCATATATCCTTCTCTTATCACTCAACCTAGAAACGCTTAGGTAATTATTTTCAATTTTATTCTTTAATTCCTATTTTGAATTTATGAATGGACTAAAGACAATCCCAAAAGCTACATTAAAAGATATTCCAGATGCAAAGTCTTCACTATTTATATATTAAGTGCCCAAATTCTTAAGGCATCCAGGAGATCTATTGTGCCTGAAGGCACAAGAACAAGGGCAATCTCAAGATTAAAATATTTGTAAAGCAAAGAGAACAGAATTGAGAAGAAAAACATCAGAGGGAAGAACAAAAAAATAGAAAAGAGCAAGAAAAAGCAGCAATCAATGCACCTATTGAACCCAGAAATCAAAAACCATACATAAGCAAAAAAGATGACCGTGTCTAGACCAGTTAAGTGCAAACATCAAGTTGATAAATGAGGGACTTTCTGGCCTGATAAGAACTGGACCTGAAGAATATGTTGATAAACGTTGTTACTAATCTGTGATAGTGTAAATGACCACTAGGTTACATTTAGTCAAAAACATGTCAGCTGGATTAACTCTAAACACTACTAAGGAATTTATGAGCTATCATCAAAGTGTAGCAGTGCTTTACAAAAATCTGAATCCTCATCAAGTGTACAACCATAGAAATGCAAGTATGTGACCAAAATTGTATTATAAACAAACTTAATTAGCAAAATCATAAAATAATTAATAAAAAATAGCCATCTTTTCATTAGTATTGAAGTAATGTTTCATCATCAGAATCCTGCACTTTTGCCATATCAAAGTCATTACGAGCCTCTTCTCTCAAATGCACGTTGCCTTCAGTTATTTTCTGTCGATGAACATGTTTACAGGAAACTTGGGCAGCTGTGAGCGCATCATCACCAGCCAGAACTTGCAACATGTAAGCCAAGTTGCTTAAGTTGCTTATGGCCTTTAAACCTATAAGCAAACAAATCCAATTTCATTTGAAAAAGAAAAGGGGGACACTAGCATCAATTGTTCCAAAAGCACGCTAGTCAGCATCAATTATGCAGAAGGAAATAAAATTTAAGGCATGTGTAGGCCACTGGGGAAATAAATAAATTAATTAATTAAGCACTACTGCTCAAACAGTTCTAATAGTTTCCTCCTGGTCTTCTGAAGGCACGTACTTTTCTGTACCTAAGAAAATAACAATAATTCACAAATTTACTTACAAAATGAAACAGAAAATAGCTGAACTAAGATTCCACATTCAGCAAAAAGCAAAAGCATATGCTTTTTATTCCAAACACGGTTTGCAATTTCACAACTTCCCTCTGGATTGTTGTGCACATAAAAATTGATCTCATAACAGAGCATACAAAAAATAATGTTAAAAAGCTACTGATGCCAATAAATACTCACAGCATTTCCTCACTAAATCCTCCTCTCGACATTTGAAGAAACAAGAGGGAGCACTTTCTTCTCCAACTGCTCTAGCTTCTTCCATAAGTTGATTTGTGCCATCAGACAGCGGGAGAACAACTTGAAGACCTCTTTTCTTTGGTGCAATTTTCAAAACCTTAGCTGCTGCTTATTCGAAATCCTTGATCTGAGAACCCTACAATCAGGACTAAGGGCTTCAGCAATGAGACGTCACAATTTCTGTATCATCTTGAATCTAAAGAAGCGGTATTTGTAAAAATGGATATAAACTATTAAGAAAACTGAATGAAACAAGAAAAGATTCTATAAACCCATTCAAGCAAAACTTGCATAGTTAGAAACCAAAACACTTTGGTACGCATCTGATTTGCTGGACCTAAGTTTATAAGGCTTGTATGATTACATCTTGTTACTCAATATTTATTGATAGTAAAACGGTAGTAGGATGCAAGTGTACTTACTTCTCACAGAGATCCTGAATTTTCCACTTCACACTGAGAACAAGCCTCTCTCTTTTTTAGAAACTCCTTTAAACTCTTGTTCTAAGCTGACGTCCCGCGCCCATAAGTATGAAAGCATCAACATGATTCTTCTCTTAAACAATTAGATAAAGAAAAAGTAGTTTTTCACGCTTTTATCAGAATTTCTCTTCCCATCAGACTTATCACTAATAGGAGGATGCCTTCCACTTACTGTAAATTACATCATCGCTTTTGTCCTCAAGAGAAAAAGGATACAAACTTGTATGTTGCTTCCCTTGATAACTAAGCATTGGCAATATTTTTGTACTATTCCAATTATATCACAAACTTAAATAAAATACTTTTCTCTCCCCTTTATGAAAAGAAACACCAATATCTAAATAAGGTCACACTGGCCTATTAAAAAATAATAAGCTGGAGCCAGATTACTTTCATGCCTTGAAATATTTCCCATTTTCCACTTGTTCTCAAACTTCCAAAGCCTTCGGGCAATAAAAGATTATGAGTTATGAATGGTATCTTTACAGCTTTTCCAAAAGAGAATTTCCACAAAGAGAAGTGGCTGACTTTTCATTTTCCTAGCATTTTTCTAAACCAAAATTTTAGAAACAAACAATATTTTCATAATCTTTGCATGGATAATAGACTTTGCTCAACAGATGGTCGTGGAATATGCTATATGGATGATGAACTCGCAATTTATTCAATAAGAAAAGTACAAATAAATTGCATCTTTCTTCATGCTGCTTATCATTAGTCATAAATAAGATGTTTTTTAGAGCTATCGGTATAGCATTTATGAGAGTTCAATATCATCACAGATCTTCCTAAAAAAATGTATTACTAATGTAGTGGCTCTGGCCTCAAGTTGTTCTCAGTTTCCTGAAAACTGCATACAACATAAATTTTGTATAAATATAGTTATTTAAATGAAACCAAGGTAGACACCTTGTGTAATAAACTTCATCGCAAAGATGCTGCTTTATCACCCGGCAGAATTATCGTCAGGTTCAAGGTCATGATCATCGGTAGGATGTTTGGCCGCTTGACATCCATATATGGGCAGACGCCTCGTGCTCTTAATCACTACTGGTATTTCAAGCTCACAATCTGTATGAGCCTTCGGTTCCCATCAGGAATTTGAATCTTCTGAATCTCTTCTTCTGTGATACTGTTCAGATCTGCAGACTGTCCACAACTGAGACACCAATTCCATTCCCAACCACAGAATGATCTCCATGTTCCTTCATTCCCCATACCAATGTCTTCTTCTTTCTCCTTTTCTTTGATTTTCTAGAAACCTAATCACAAAAGAACTTACAAGAATCACCAGATCCCTCAAAATGAAAACATTTCCTACAAGTGGCCTAATAAAGTCAAACATGTAAGCCATTGGAACCTTAGTTCAGGGTATTGCACAAGATCACAGTAAGAGAGAAGCTGCAAGTGAGACTTCTCTACCTCCCCATAAGGTGAGCAGAATGTAAAAGATGGTGCTCCAGCTCAGAGAGTATCTAAGGAAAAAGCCTCAAAAATATATAGAGATGTTAATTGTAGAGATCTGGTATAGGAAATAAAATATGTAATGTTTATTAATATGTTTAACAAGTAAAATTACTAAAGGAAATCAATGATCATTTTACTAGAATACCATTAACTTTGAGTTCATGAACATATAATATAGTCATTTATACAGCAAAGTACCCTTTGAATTAATAAACAAAAAGAACAGGACAGTCATTATGTACTCCAGCCCACTTTTATCCAAAGATTCCTTTCAATTTTTTGGTGTCAGGTGTTTTCAACTTCCATCCACATGATGTCATAGAATTCAAAGGCATATGTTTTCTATTTATAATTAACAATCTCAAACAATATATCTCACCAAGATTAGCCCACAAAATGTTACAATATAACCTCAATGCCATGAACCTGAAGATTCTCCATAAGCTGTACAACAGTATATATCATTTCCACTAAATCCAAAGATCGCTGATCAGAATGATGAAATTAGTTGGCTCCAGATCTACACAAAATATTGCTTTGAATGCATTCATAAGTACAAAAATTTAGGGGCAAGTCTGTCTTGGTTCATCATCATGATGCTCTATATTGGTTATAATGCTTTAGAACAGATAATAAAGATTTCCTATTTTTCAATGCGGTCAAGAATTTCAATGCAGTCATGACATTGTATTCCACCAAATGATGGTGCTATTATAGTTTTAAAAAGCGCATACAATTAGGCACAAAAGTCTCCTATAGCTAGCTCCAAGTGACAAGACAAAGGTGCGCCCAAATTATGTGAAATATGACCTTAAATGCATATCAATTTTATAAAATATGATTCAATTAATAAGAAACTTAGTATTTCTAACATTTAAAAGAAACATTCAATAAAAGAGTAATAAGATTATATAAATTTCAAGACAATCAGAAATTTGAAAGCAACATTCATCATCACTTGTTGATTTTATGTGATATATTCTCTATTGTTGGCGTGCATCCCAACCTGCTTTTCTGCTCGCTAAAGGCCATAATTTCATCTTCCACCTGTCATGTTTGAAAGCAAATATCATTTTCAATTCCAGCAACTTCCAACTCATTGGATAGGAGGTGTCCATCCCTACAAATCAAAGTTCGCAGGTTTAGGCACCATTAATGAAAAATGCAGTTGTTTTTAATATGTATGAATTCTTCCATGCAATATTTCTACCATAAAAATATCATTACCACTGGTAAGATTTTAATTATATTCTTTCTAGCATTCTGTGTGGACAAGAAGAAGTTCCAAACGATTATATTTATCAAAGATTCCCCGTGAAATGCAAGGTTTCCAGCATGTCATAAATATTTTCACTGAGATCAAGGGACCGCAAGTTGGGAAACATTTCCAAGTTATGATAAGAACTCTTGTAAAATTGAGATATTAAATAGAGAATTATCTTCACCGACAATAAACCGATCATGAATTGAATTTCATAATGTATATGCTACATAATTACCTTCCAAAACAACCGCCACCGAGATTAATCCGGATTGCGTTGGAAAGATTTCCCAAGTCAGTGGGTAAAACTATGTAAATCGGGGAAAGACTAATTATATCCCGTCAGAAAACTGATGAATTTTCACTGCACATATACGCATATAATTACCATCAAAAATTTGCCTCGAGATCAAGGGATCGCAAGTTGGATAGACGACTTCCCGTGTAAAATTAAAGAGAGAATTATATTGTGAAATTCTCGTTGAGACAAACCAATCGCAAAATAAATGTGACTACCTTCAAAATAATTATATTGTGAAATTAAAGGGTCATATGTATATGTACTTATATGATTAATTACTCCCAAAATAATTCCCGTCGAGATTCAAATGCTTCAAGTGCTGCAACTCTGCCAATGAATTGCCTATCTACCTTTCAAACATGGGAAATTGTTTATTTCATTTAAAGAAGAATGAAGATCGAGCATGATCACATGAATTCTTCCATATAATATTTAATGTTTTTATTTTTATTCATATATATAATTGGTGATATTAGCTGGAAAACAACATTCTAATCAAGAAGCAATGAGATAAGAGTTTGCAGACACATTCCAAAAGTAGATCACAATAAGTATCATCATCCCTACCTTTGCACATAAGTTTTCCTTTTCAATCTTCTATTCTAATACCTCTTCACAATAATATGTGATTCTCCTCTCTCCGCTCCCTAAGAAACCATGGGATAAGGCCTAAATGCCCTGAGCCGAGCCGCATGTCCCACTTTGTCTCTAACTTTTCAATCCCAAAGATACTTCTACGTTTATTTCCGTAGTTCAATCATGCTCACAGAAGAAATGTCACTTGATGGACAAACGCCCTGCTAAAACCGTTGTTAAGAGGACGGGCACTGGGGCTGGACATTTAAGTAAACATTATGGGTATCTCAAGATCGGAAAGTTCAAGGGCAAGGTGAGACATACGCCAAAGAAACCCCGAGGCATTTCATGCACCTTATCCCTAAATCAGCAAAGTCAATAAGCTTACTCCCCAAAAGGAAACACATGGCTCATTCACCTAGAAACCTTTTTACATAAAATTAAACCTAAAGAAACCTTATCAAATACCATATGAAGTACCTCACAATTTGACTCACGCTTAAATGAACATCTCATCTCTCAGCACAAGAAAAATGAGGGCTCGTTTTTCAGTAGCACATCCCACTTCATACTACATACACCAAGCACTGTGCCAGTTAAATCAGCTATTAATCTCAAGGTGAAACCCAATGGAATCAATACCAGCCCAAAATCGCCTCCCGAGATGAAAATAAAATCGACCGCATGCATGCACTCACATCATAATGTTCGAGAAGTCCACTTGCTGTTCCATCTTGCTAATAATATATTCAAGAATAGTTGGTAAATGCTTTAAGATAACTACCACATTCCTACAACCATCAAACCTCAATCTCTAATCATCATCTCAAAGTAGAATGATAAATTGAATGAGAAGTATAAAACTTCTTATGCAACAGTTAGAAAGAATAATTAAGAAATAAAACCCACCCGACGCTTCCCCGTGACACACATGTAGTCATATATATATTAAAAGAATCCTTACCAACATTTAACACCAAGTTGCACCTTCATGGTAATGTTCCACTTACATGATTGTTTGAACACTGGTCTTGATTGTGGATCTCCATGAATCACAAAATTAACTGGATTCTCGCCAATGAATAATTTGTCTCGATAGATTAGTTTGATCTAAAACTTGGGATAATGGGTAAGTTCAAAAATATTCATATGATTGTTAATGGAGCTGTGCCAAAATCTCTAAGGAGTCGTGCATTAATTATGTAGTCGCTCCATACGCGACAAGATAAACCTATACTGTACTTATACGGCTCGGAATAAAGCCACTTTACGTGGATCTACGCTTGCTCCACAAACTTACATCAAAACCTCTTTAAATTTTGTTCACCTCGCCTACTTATATGCGTCTCTCAATTACGTGGGCTTCAATGCTTCAACACCGTAAAATATGGAGTGTCTCCGTTTTTGTTCTTTAGTCTTACCGTATACCATTTCATACAGCATTCCTCTCTGCTAATACTATTATAACATAAAACAGAAAATAATTTTCTCAAGTAAATGATTTGTTGGTATTGATACTTTTTCTAATATATTGGATTCTATGAAGGGAGAATAAAAAAACCGACAAAAATTACTTAATCAAATAGGTTGAACCAAAATACGAAGCCTTACATATGATGTAGCGAAAATAATATGTTTGAAAAGTCTTAAACAAAACATAACATAACAAAACTCTTACATTCAAGCTGCCCCATACTGATTAAACCCATTACTCTCAAGCATACATTACCTACCAATCCTTGAGATGCTGCTCAATTGACATAATATTCATCAATATGACACAAAAAAAGGCCCCTTCAACACCTGCAGAGTTATTTTTCTTGATTAATATAAAATAGGTAGTATGCTTCCTATAATTAAACCTTAAATATTCTTAAAGATAATTAAACAAAGTTAACTCACCTTCAACAAAGGCAAAATTGTAAGCAAAAGTAAGATATAAAAAAAGTCATAATTATTGTTTCGACTATAATATTTCTCTGCCATAACATCAATTCCCATAAATAATTAGTTATTACATTTGGTATATTTCAGCTTCTAATCAAACAAAATATAATATTTTTGGTATTTGAAAAATCTTATTTTATCTCCATATATTGTGGAAGGTAAGTTAATTAATAAAAAAATTATTGAAGCAATGATAAAAATTGACTACTAAGATAATACATTTTTTGCAAAAAAAAAAAAAAAAAAAAAGAGAGAGAGATAGAAAATTTGGATGTCTTACCTGCTTAACTTTGGAAACTCCTTCGTAGTCTAACTATATTTACAAGGGTTGTCATGTACAATCGGTCTTTTTATCTTGTTCAAGAACTTGAAATAGGCATATCTCCAATGAACTATGGTGCAGTAGTGCTACAACCCAAAATCCAATGATAAATCCAAGAACAATATTTCATAAACCATATTATTTACGCCCATCTTGAATGTCATCATTTTTATTACTAAGACCGCGAAGAAGAATTCTAGATTTATCTTCATCTTCCGACATCTTTTTCAAAGAGGTGCGCTACAGTTCAGAATTTCGTATGTGGAAGCATTAAAGCTTTGTGAATCGAGCGCCCGATGGAATTTTTTTACCTGATAAGGTGTTATCGATAAGTCTAAAACACTTAGACCAAATATTTGAGCAAGACTACTTGGAATTCAATTTTATTGCTTTGCTTGGTGACAGATCAAGAAAATCCAAAGGATTTCTTGACCTGATTTAACAGCAGTGTATTGGTCCAATCAAATCATTTTTGATAAGTTCAATGACACCTAATTCTACTAAATCAGTACATTTTAATCGGAATTTCTCTAATCAATTTGTTGGTTGAAATCACGCTCTTGATGAGCCATAGAGCATTTTTGTACTGGACCTTTCTCTCTTTCCATTGAACCAAAGGTATTATCAACATAGGAAAGTTGTACGCTGAAAACGTGAAACCATTTCGGGCCATAAGCATTGATCGAACTTTCCTTATGAGCCATGGCACTAAATTTTTAAACATTTTGGGTATCGCTCCCGATGATTATTGCCAGAGAGGTCCAACATTTGAATCTTTCTGGTTTACAAAGATTTAACGATATGCTCCATTGAATTTATTAGATCTCTAAATTGAGAACAATCAAATCAAAGGCTTCTCCTATCCACTTAGGGTATTCTTCCCCGATAATTTGTTTTTCCAAATCTACAAGATGCAAATCTCATAGCTCTTAAGGATGAAGGCAATGCTCCATTTAAATTATTGTTACGTAAATGCAATGTTTCTATCCGTTGTAACAAGCCGATTGATTTTATTTTCCTGCAAAATTATTATTTGCCAAGTTGAGAACAATTAAATCTTTCCATTGGTCCCAACATTGAGGTAGTTCTCCTGATAATCGATTACTTGACAGGTCAAGATGGGACAAACCTCAACTATATTGATTAGTAATCTTTCACGATAAAGAAATTGAGCCTGAAAATGTGTTCTTGGAGAGATCCAACCATATAACATTTTTGAAAATAGATTGTGGTATTGAACCATCCAAGCAATTTGAACTCATATCCATTACCCAATAAAGTTGAAATGAAGTTAAATTAGGCAGAGAACCTGAGATATGATTGTTGGAAACTGTGACACCCCAAAACCCGGGGGTCCGTTGACTACCCGTCAACCTGCGGAAATTCTATACATCTCGTATCACGAGACGCATACCTGAGTAAAATAGCCACATGGGGCTCATACATCCATACTATAACAAAATAATCAACCAGGCTCCTACAGTTTTCATGTTTGTTCTACAAAAGATTTATACATATTTGCTTACCATTTTCTTAAAGCCACATTTCCCTACTTTCTTCTCAAAAGTACTCTATCACAGATCATTCCCGATAGTCCCTTTACTAGTGTCCTAATGATTTGGTGAGCAACCGCCCAAGATAAGGGTAAGGAAAATGTGTACCCTCCTACAAGGGTTACTCCACTCCAAAATGCACATAATGGCATATATAAAACTCAATCCAGCATTTCATACAATTATTTTCTATATGAAAAACATCGCATGAGATGCAACCCTCATGCTCACCACCCCGAGTCCCAACCGACTCTCACACCGAATGCATAATGTGAAATAAAACTAGTCACACACCCGACTAAAACCATTGGAAAACCCTCCAATTTATTTATCAAAAACTGATTTTGATTCTTTCCTTATTTCTCAGGCCATTTTATTTCCGGGTTTACACCCGTAGGACGCCGCATCGCCTTTTCAACATTTACCTTAACTTATACCGCCGACCACTGCCTAACCGTGAATAATATGACTTTCTACCCTGGGGATCTACTCAACTTGCTCCATTTCAAAACATAATTTATCATTTCCTGACTATTTGTTTTTTTTTTTTTTTTTTTTTTTTTTTTTTTAAATCTCACCCTGACTTTGTCCCATTTTTCCCGAGTTCACTCACCACCACAACAACACCGATGAATAACCGTACCGCACCCACAATCCCACCCCATCACATGTGACTGCGGCATATGAAATGGCGGGAGGTTAATGCATTTTCCTCATGTTACATGCATGAATGAGCACTTTACATGAGACATTTACAACTCATGAAAATTATAACTTAAGTACATATAATCTACTCCATGAACATATTAATACATCAAAAGTACTGCAATCAATATAATATTTACACACCGCATGTTAGTCTGCCTATAATACGCCAACCGGGTCAACAACTCGGTGACTATTCAATGTGGTACTCTCACGCCTAGCAAACATGAACCAATCCTCACCCAAGCATTGTTATCTCATCAACAAATCATAAATATCTAGAAACTTTCAGCTTCTAGTAAAACCCTAACTCCCCATTAAATATGCAACTGTCATGAAATCTTATACCCTTAGTCCCAAGGTTTGAACTAATTTAAGGCTACCTCATGGCCTCCCATACAAACCTCACCATTATAAGCTTCTTAGTTGTAAATAAACCGGCAGAAACATCCTACCTCTGGAAGTTGAAGAAATCTCCCAAACCTAGAGTCCACGCTGTCCTCTCCGCAGAATACTTCCTTCTTGTTTCGGGCGTAACTATGGTTTGACGTCTATACCCAGAGAGAAGGGAAGACGCCTTCCTTAAAATTGAAGAACAAAGCCTCGCATCCTACATTTCTTTCCTTCCACGTTTCCTTCCCTTTGGCTTTACTTTTGCTTTTTTCTTTTTTCTTCCTCATTTTCCTCTATTTTCTCCTACTTTCCATTTTCTTTCTCCTTGCACTTTCCTCCTTTTGAACTCATTATGCACGATGACAAACATATGAGGAAATTTCTCTCCTCTCCTTCCTCAAACCAATGGTGTGGCCCCTTTTCTATCATTTTCCTTTATTTTATAATTCATCTTTATGATATCATCATCAGGAGCCGCTCAAATGTGAGCCATGGAACTCATTTCCCCATGTGGTTGCAGAATGTGAGCCATTCCTTTATGCCAAGTGGTTACACCTTGATAAAGCCAGGCGGGCATCTTCTTTATTCATGTGTCATCCGGCACCCCACGCCTCGAAAGCCGTGAAATCCCGACCACTCGAATCCAAATCTAAATTCGACGTAAAATTAAATTTCGCGGAGACTATCAAATCCGAGAAGTCCGTTTCGTCATCCGAGATTCAGGCAATTTCGATTTTTAACAAACATTATTTTACCATTTTAAAATTGATTTATCTGGTTTCGTTTGCAACATTTAACATTCCCAATATCCAATGGAATTCCAAAGCCAATCGGGGAATAATGATCTAAATTCTAAGCAGATATCAAGTTCCATCAAACTTTTTGAGTGTGAAGAATAAAACGCAACACTCAAGAGGCCAACTTTAGTCCCCAGGCTCTGAAACTCGGGGGAACTGGCCAGCAGCTATGTTGAATAAGGGAGTTGAAAGATAAGTCCAAGTAATGCAATAGAGAGACTAAAAAGGTGATTTTCTCCGACACCATACCTTGCAATGAATTTGAATAAATGTCCAAACATCCAATTTCACGGAAGGTCCAGACTTTCAAAGTCTATTCAACGATCTAACCATATCATCCTTGCCTGATATCCAATATTCAGCAACATGTTCCCTTTCAAACCCATTATGATAATTCAAAGCCTTTACTGTCTGACAGAGCATGCAGGAAAATCTTTTCAGTGAATCCCAGAGAGTCAGAAGATGGAAGACAATATATCATCCTCCCAATTACACAATCTTCCATAGTTCCGCATCCCACCTTCCGGTCACATCTGATGCTATGAGTTTAAGAGATTCCAGAGAAACCATCTATGTGTCTCTGAACCTCATGCAGCCGGTTTTCTTTGAGAGATCCAATCTAATGGGTAAACATATATTGTAAAAGCAACTAAACTTACCTTCAAGCTGAATGGAAATATGACTAAGATATGCAAGAGTGGTCATGTTTCCAAAAGTATCTATAATTGAACCATTTAGATTATTAAGTACGAGGTCAAGATGAACAAGGCATCGGCACTAATAAGTTGAACAAACTAAGTGGTGTATTGGAAGGTTAAGTGAGATTCATCTCCAGAGAGACAAGACATAAGAGTGGTCATGTTTCCAAAAGCATTCGGAATTGAACCATTTAGATTATTACAAGGAGAAGCCAAGACGAACATGCTACTGCATCGAATAAGCGAACAACCATGGGTATATTGGAAGAAGAAGTGGTGATCATCCTTATAGACTGCTTTTGCGCAAGAGTAGTCATGTTTCCAAAGCATTCAATAATTGAACCATTTAGATGATTATATAAGAGGTCAAGATGAACAAGGCCATTGCACGTAACAAGCCGAACAACCAACATGGGTATATTGAAGAAGGAATGAGACCATTCCAAGAGAGATCAAGATATGCAAGAGTAGCCAGGCTTCTGGGGTGCCATTCTAATCGAACCATTTGCATGATTATACGTAGAGTCAAGATGAACAAGGCTATCAAGGCATCGAATAAGCTTAACAACCATGGCACATGGAAGAAGAAGTGAGACCATTCCCAAGAGAGATCAAGATATGCAAGATAGTGTGTCATGTTTCCAAAAGCATCTCTAATTGAACCATTTAGATTATTAGAAGAAAGGTCAAGACTTAACAAGGCTACTGCAATCGAATGTTGAAGAACCACGGGTATATCAAGCAAGGGAGACCATCCCCAGAGATCAAGCACAACAAGAGATTTAGAAGAATTATTGTGGGAAATTTCGTGTAGCCGAGTGTAAGTCTCGCGTAACTCGCTAGGAAAGGCATTTGATTAACTGGCTGTGGCCAATGGATTGTCAGGTGATCAAGATTTTCAACCTAACTCGTCGTCGCTTCAACAAACAAAGGCCGCAGCTGCCATATCATTATAGGTCGTGATCAAGGGACGCGTTGGAAAGACGTCAGTAAGAATTCGTAAATGGGAAATACTAGAAGATTTAATTATATTCTACTCACACAACCGATGAAATTTCACAATGTATACTAAGATATAAATTAGCCTCTACCTTCTGCACACTTGAAATGAGGTCCAAATGCTTCAAATGTCGCAACTCCCTCCCAATGAAGGGGAATCTATCTTACCTTCCAAATAGGGATGATAAGATCGGCTACAGACACATTAATCTGCCTGGCTACACTCACTCCCTCCCATTTGCAACAATCTCTTTAACTTCCCCATTCCCCCATGAAGAAAGCACTCACAGTAGTCATAGACAACCCTTTGAACCCAAGAAGAGCTTCTCCCATAGGTGCACCACTAACTTCAAAGATGATCACTCCACCGTCCAAAGAGTTATGAAACACATCAAAAGCAGAAAAGGCAATCAAATGCCGAAAGGCCTGGAATTCATCTTCCAACAAAACCAAAGAAGTTTATCACGGAATTAATCATATGCCCTCGCTTTATTTCTCGAAAGAACCTCGCAGTAATGGACTTCATATATCATTCACATACAAGTCACATGGATGATGGACCCAAAAAGAAATGAAACCCTGAAGAACTGAATCTTACTAATGTACATATCATTATTTCAAGTTTGACAGCCATCGCTTTTATTTTTAGAGAAAATAATGTTTGAAACCAAAATAATTAATGAATATACATTTTATACAAGTGTTTGCTCCTTTTTTTGTTTTTCATTTCATTTTACAAAGTTAGGATTCATCTCTCTGCACATGCGCCACTCTTCTTTTGTAATTTTTACTCTTTATAGAAATTATTCTAAAATGAATAATAAGTTTTCTAATGGTATACACACAAATTTTGCCAATAATGGTTAATAAGAAAGAATAGATAAATCATATGTTTTATTAAAAATGATAAAACTTATAAAATATAGACAACAACATTTATTAAATCCATAAATTTTATATTTTAAATAAAATAAAATTATAATCTTCAAAATCTAATTTGTTAAGTTAAAGCTCTTTATGACATTATTATTATTTCATTTTTAAAAAAGAGTTTCACAATAACTATTTAAATTTGAAAATTAGAGAAATTATTACACGGTAGGAAAAGCCAATTTCCTTTATGTTTTACCTAAAATTCTCAAATATTACACACACCTATAGTTATCTTTTATTTGAAATTTCAGCTTAAAATACAGTCCTGTCTCTTTTTATTCTTATCACTTTTGGCCGGTCTACTTTTCTTTAAGATAATGTAGATAAAAGCATTTTACCTAATTTTAAATTAATAAGGGTTATATATTTAGATAAATGAGTAAAATTTATCTCGATTTGTATCTAACATAAAGAAGAAAAGAAAAATTAAATAACAAAAATGAGTAAAAAGGGCACTTTGGAATAAAGAATGAGTCACTTAATACATGGGGTTACTTTTCAAGCACGGCACATGTACGAAAGGTAAGAGTGACAAATAGGGGTGGAAATTGCTTCAATAATTTAGAGGAGAGAAAAAAAGATCTCAAAGTAAAATTTTACTTCTATTACTATTATTATAACTACTTTATTTTTATGCCAAACACTTTAGTTACAATATAGTAATTATTCTCACTAACACTCGAACTCTAAGACCCCTTCCCTTCTTATGCTTTGTCTTTTTGAAATGTTGAGAGCTCTACACATGAACTATATAATTATAAAAATAACCAAAAACATTATGCCAAGACTTTTTAAAATTTCTACTATATTTATATCTAATAAGTTTTTTTAATATCATCATTATTATTCATCTTTTGAAATAAATGTATGGAAGCATGCAAGCCTCAAGATTTTGATGCCTTTCAAGTTTTCAAGTTCTTTTAATAATTTTTGCTCTTCTTATACCAACCTATCAAATATAATCTCTTGCAAGCAGGGTAATTGACTTTGAATACTTATTTTATTCTAGCGCATACACATGTACCTCTACTCCACTTAACTTTCGTCATGTCTCTTTTAGACAATTGACTTTAAGTCATTTTTGTATTTTACCCAAATTAAGTCTATAGTTCAGCAAGATTAAAATGGTTATTGATTATGATTATATATTTTATTAATTTTGAATTTGTACTTTAAAATTTTTCTACAACTGAGACTAATTATAGTTTTAAAATTTATATCTAAGAAGTTTACATAATACTATATATTTTTGAAAGAACATGTGTGTGAAAGTAGAAATCTCAATTTCCAAGTCTTTTTCATAACTTTTTTCCACACTAAATCCTATCAACATAACTTGTATACAAGGCAATTGACTTGGAGTCTTTATTTTGTGTTTTACCTCAAGTCTATCTAAAAATGCTTGATTATCATTATATATTTATTAATTTTATATCATTATTTATTTATTAATAAAAGGTTAATATCTATATGATGAATGGTATTTAATATTATTATTGTTATTTTGATAAAAACAAGTATAATGTTTTTGAAGCAAGTCACCTACGTTATTAGACCCATGTTGAGAAAAATACCGTTGGCTGTACAAAATATGGACTTAAAATTAATGCAATCGACTATCGTGTGGTCTAGTCATCCATCATAGTGGACTATATATAGAGAATTTTCTTCAAATTTTTGTATAATAAAATATCTAAGGAGTCAAGTTTCCATAAAATTTTATTTAATTTTTTAACGATGAAAGTCAAGTCACATAAATATAGACTCCAAAAATTCTAATGTAATGCTCGTTAGGAGTTAAGTTATTCAACATAATGAACTATCTTAGATACTATGTTTCGTTCGTTCTGTCTTTTGTGTTGTTTTCTTAGCTTGTATAACTATATATTGGTGCTAGTAATCATGCAAGTTAGAGAAAATTATTTCGAATTTATATCTACCAAAAAAAATTCCTTACCTATTTCTATCTATAATATATTCTATAAATCTTCTAAATACACTTCCTGAACTTTGTATAACCATTTTTGTTATTTATTATGATTAATATAAGAAATAAAAAAAAAGAAGATAAATTACTATCATATTTTAGCCTTAATTAATAAGTCAATCTATAAATTTATATACAAATTAAGAGAAAAATAAAATATCAATTCTAATTTTCAACAAGTTTCCAAGTCTAAAATCCATATGCCAATTGCCAAAAAAATAAAATAAAATAAAAATAAAAAGAGAGAAAACCAACTACCGACCTTTGGTTCTTTTAGAGTATGCTAAATGAAATTAACTCAGAGAGATGAAGAATTTAAAGTAAATTTAAAAACCTACTTTAGTGTTACCAAGAAGGGATGAAGTTGTTATGGGACACATACAGTTAAAAATTGAACATTTGAAGTAGCATAGAAAAAATCCAAAATTGTCGCTAAGAACACTAATTCCCTTCGTATATTAAAAATTAAAAGTAAAACCAAATATTTATTACAAGAAAGTACTTAAACTCATCAAAATCTAATGATGAACAAGTTATCATCACATACCATTGAGCGTAGCAATAATTAGAATCCATTCTCGAAATTTTGCCAAATGTCAAATCATTTGCCATGCAAATTTCAAAAAGAAAATGCATAATCATTGAGATGATCTTAGTCTATCGAATGTTGTGAATGAAGATCCCATTTATAGATGGCAAAAACGAACTTACAAAAACATGGTGAAATTCTACAAGAGTACTTCTACATCATCTTCGATGGATTCACAAAACTCTATCTAATGTGGGGTACTTATACAAAGTACAAGTCTAACCAATCATAATAATGCTTACTCATCCTCTCAAAACTAATTATCATCCTCAACCTTCTTTCCTTGTAGAACTTATCCGCTACCGTTAGCTATAATTGTATCATCCCCTAATCGCCCAATGCATCAATCACTTGTTGATGATTCGGGAGATATTCCATTGTTGGTTGGTGCATCTCCTAACTCGCTTCACTCGCAAAGGCCATAATTTCATCTTTCTAAATTGTCATCGAGCTGACATTTTGAAAGCAATATCACCACTCCAGCAACTTCCAACCTGTCGAGAAGCTGGGTCCAAGAATCAAATTCTAGCAGGTTTAGTGGATAAGAGATAATCGATATACGTGCAACATTAGTGAATTAGTCAATAAGTGGGTGAGACCACGTTGTTAGTGGAAGATAAATTACAGTGTTTTTTTAAGTCCATTACATATTATTTTATTAATTAGATACTTGCTAGCTTTAGATCATTTAAATAGCGGTCATTATTTTTATTTATATTTAAACTCTGAATGTAATCAAGTCGGGGAGAAGAGTTTAATAAAAGATAGTTAAGGTTTTATCTATCCATAAATAGATTATCCTATCATTTAGGCCCCACAAAGAAAGAAGCAGGTTGTTTCAATTATCTATGAATTTTCATATAATATTTCTTTAGCTGTAAATATATCTTTACCCCTCCTTGCAAGATTTTGTTAATGATATTTTTCTAAAATTCTAGGGACAAGAAGAAGATCCAAACTATTATATAACCAGCATTAAGAGGAAAGATGCATAATACCATACTTTTTCGTGATATCCTCGACAACTATATGATCGAGGAGTGCCAATCAGTCTGCATCCCTCATTTGGAAGTGTTTGTATGTTTCTCATCCAAATTCAAGGGTCTCTGAGCTTCCCGTGTTCAAAAGATATACCAAGAGAGAGACAGTTAAAGACAACATTCTAATCAAGAATTAATGAGATAAGAATGAATACATTCCAAAAAGTAGGGGCTAAGAACTAAAAAAAAAGAAGTAAAAACATAATGATGAAAATTTTCTCAATGGGAACATCAGAAGCATGTGATATTGAACTCGTATGTCAATAGATTTTCTTTTTTTTCTTTTTGATAACCATGAGTGTCTCGCCAACTTCGTGCGCCTCGACTAATCCCACGAGGCCTCCAAGCTAATGGTCATGCAAAACTCCAATGACCCTATGGACTCAAATCAGATGTCAATAGATTGATGGAATGGTACTAACCCACAATCTCATATGATATTTCCAAGGAAAAAGTGCATGCAGCTATGATCCAGATTATCGGTCTTTGATACCATGAAATGCACCTAAATACAGTAACTAAGAGGATCGCATCATGTGTAACTATTATGATAAAGAAGGGAATGCATTTGTTGTAATGGTCCGAAAGCAACTAAAGTTCATGCAACCAACAGGTCAATCCCGTGACGCCCCAACTCCTAGTGATAGTGTCGGTTTAGGGTCATTTTTTTTTTTTTTTTTTTAAACTTATAACCTTTACACTTGCATATTCATATAATGTTAAATGGCTTAACTTGTATTATATTCTAGGCAAAATAATTACAAAATATATATATACAAGCTCCATATATGGAAGAGTTCAACATTTACAATATTTACATTTGTTTACAAAATTTCATATACAATATAGACCTAAAGGTCTTCCAAGGTAACTAAGACAAGTGCAGCTTTAACCGATGTGGATTGTCCTACTTCTCCTGGTTTCTGTATTTACTGATTTAACACCTGCTAAGCTTTACGCTTAGCGGAAATAAATACACCGGGATTTAATTTTATTAAGGGTCACCCCACTCTATACAATGGAGAGTAACATACATATAATGTAGCCATGCATTCTTATCATTTCTCATATATACTTTCATAAATCCGCTTACTTCTGTCATTCTGCTACATACTTTCGTCATCTTGCATTTACTTCTTATTCTTGTAACTCAGATATTTTCATCGCATAGCAAATGCTATGCTTCTCATACTCATGTCATAATTTCTTACCTTCGCTTGGTACATCGGGCCATTTTCTTTTATGTTTCGCCAGTCTCCGCATAAACCTTAGAAGTGGATACAGTGAAATCGTAAAGGCCCGAAGGTTAATCGCGGTTACCAGACGACAATGATCATCTTATAAAGGCTGAAGTTAATGTGCCAGACTTCTTCGGCCACCGATCCAAACGGGATCTATGTCATCGACCCAAACGTGGGCCTCGAAGCACGTAGTACTGCAATGCAGTACGTAACTTATATGCCGTAGACTTATTTTTCTAATAGGCATGCCTTCCATCTATCCTCTACCAGGTTCTGCAGATAATCAATGTGTATTTATGCCTAAGATATATCTCTATATTCTAATAATTATTGTCACTTAATCATATGTGATATATATATATATATATATATATATATATATATATATATATATATATGTATATATATACTATCATTTATTCATAACTTTGCATTTTCTTTATGTCTCATTGTATGCATAAATAATCTATGCTAATTTTCGTATGCTTATGAGTTATTTATGAATAACTATAGTTACCTATTAACCCACTGTTTTTCTTACATGTTTCCGGGACTAATATGAGTTCCAATCTTATTATTCTATCTATTGATGAATTCTTGACTCAATGGGCCCGTAGGAGTCCAAGAACACCGAATCTGAGTTCTGACGCTGGTAGCCGGCAGTGACTCTTCCAAGCTGAGGTCGCGCACGCCGCCGACGAGTCGATCTGAACTGACGAGCTGCACTGAAGTGACGAGCCTAGTCTAACACCTCTGTCTTGAGCACATCTAATATCTCTCAGGCATATGGATTCTTGACTCCAATGGGTCGCATAGAGTCCAAGAACACCCAAATCGGAGTTCAAACGGCGAGTTATGATCTTCCGGGTTGGAGGTCATGCGCGCAATACTTCCTGACGAGCCGACTCGACCGACACGAGCCGCGACTAGGAGCGTGGCCGAGCCTGGCCGACGAGAGCCGACCGGGATCGACGAGCTGCACTAGGAGTGACGAGCTCAGTCTTGACGAGCTGACCTCTACATGACGAGCGGGAGCTCGCATGACGAGCTGATTTCCTGCTTTGACGGCGGAGCTCTTCAAGACGGCAGTGGAGCTCACACGAGCGGAGCTCGGCGACAACGAAAGTGGAGCTCGCGATGACGAGCGAGCTCGCATGACGAGTCGTAGCTCCCATGACGGCGGAGCTCTTCAAGACGAGGTCTGCTGACCTCCATTTGACGCACCAATCGCTGGGTTACCACCGTTGGACGCACCACCGCTGACGACCACCGCCGATCGACCACCGCTGATCGACTCACCGTCGACCCACTACCGTTGGACTAATTAACGTTGACGACCACTCACCCATTTTGACTGCTTCAGAGTAAAAAGACCATAACTTGGTCTTATGTAGGAGTCCGAATTGATAAATTCAAAGCCCAACATCAAGTTCACGGATGTGCCACAATTTCAGTATGACTACTGCCAAATTCTCTTTATTTATGACCCAAAACCTGTTCTAAGGTCCGGCTAATGTGATATGATCAAAAATAGACTTTTCTCGGTTTCCAACTTGGCTAAATCTGTGACTCTTCTCAACACACATATCTAGGAGCCTTAGAGCCTCCTCAACTCAACTCCTACACGAAATGAGTTTGGGAGCTCCCAAACCCAAACCGCATAATATGATAGAAGTGTGTCTTAAACCATGTATCCATACCCGAATTCCATACACCTTAGTTTTCATATACAAATATTCATGCTTCCATACAACCCAAGACATATATAATCTCACATCAATTTTAGTAGAAACCACACCACAGAATCTTCTTCTTGTTCTTCTTCTTCTTTCTTCTTCTTCTTTTTCTTCTCTCTCTTCTCTTTGTCTGTGATTTGCTCTCTTTTCTCCAAGACCAAAAATAAGATATTTCTTTTCGTCTTATCCTTATTTGATTCTTATCCCCTTTTTATTTTACTGGTCCCCAACTTTATAATATTTGGAAATCCAATTTATAATATTTTTACAATAGCCTCATATCTTTCTTTTTATTATTTACTTTAATCTAAGTGCATATCTTTACTTTATTTTTACCTTATTTTATTCCTAATAATATTATCTTTATTATTACACCTAAAACATGTTATAAAACTGTTAGGGTATAATTAAAAGTTACAAACTCAAATATAAGAATTTCTAATTTCATTGAATGTTCAATCTTAGAAAGAAGAAAAAGATTTGACATTACATAAAAGAAAACACTTTATTGTTTGTTCTTGTGCTATTGGAGAGAGAGATGCTTAAGAGCTACTTCATCGTGAGCTTTGTGGTTTCATCATCCGGCTTTCTTGTGGCTAAGATTTCTTCAAATCTTCTCGCTCTAATACCTCTTCACACAATAATCCGTGATTTGGGCCCTTCTTGCCCCTAAAATCATAAAGCCGAATGTTTATCCAAAAAAAGAAACACATGGCTCATTCACCTTAGAAAATCTATCAACAATGAGAAGAAATAATTACATACAACTAAACTCAAAGAAACCTTTATCAAAAGACTCCTAACTTATCGATATCCTTTCCTCGTATCACTCCCAACCTAGAACCCCTAGATAATTATTATCAATTTTATTCCTTAATTCTACTTTGAATTTATGAATGGACTAAAGGATGAATCCTAATGTACACTGAGATAATTCTCATATACTTACTGATCTAAAGAAGACGCACCCAAATGCTTAAGGCATCTAGAGAAGATTTATCAGGCCCGAAAGGCACAAAAGCAACAGAAGGGCGATCAAGATTTAAAATAGTTTAGAAGAGGAGGAAATGTAGAATAGGAGAAGATGGTGACTAGAGGGAAGAACAAAAACATAGAAAGAAAAGAAAAAGACCAACAACCATTGTGGTTCCGTAAACAGAGACTACACAAGCACACAAGCACAAAGATTAACTGTCTAGACGAAGTTATGCAAAAACATAAAGTCGATGGACGAGGACTTTCCGCCCTTGAAGAACCCAATCTCAGAATGAAAAGTTACATGTGTCGCAACTGCGGATGAAGAATGTCCACAGGTTACATTTGGGTCAAAACATGTCACCGGATTAAGTCCTAACACTAATATGAATTTATGAGTTCATCATCAAAGTGTAGCGCTGCTTTCTCATAAAAACTAGAACTATCATATAAATCATAGAAATGCAAGTATATGACTAAATCAGACATAAAACAAAACTTAATTAGCAAAATCATAAAATAATTAATAAAAATTAGTCACCTTTTATTAGTGACTTGAATGTTTCATCATCGATCCCGCACTTTGCCACATCGAGTCATTAAGATCCTCATCTCTCACATGCATGTTGCCTTAAGTTATTTTTGTCGATGAACATGTAAGCCAAGTCGTATGTTTACAGAAACCTCAGTGCCTGAGCGTATCATCACCAAATTAGAACTTGCAATCATGTGGGCACATCTTTATGGGCCTTTCAACCTATAAGCAAACAAATCCAATTTCATTTGGAAAAGAAAGAGGACACTAGCATCAATTGTTCCAAAAGCAATACTAGTCAAGATCAATTATTCAAGGAAATAAAATTTAAGCAAGCCGTATCGCCACCGGGAAAATAACAAATTAATTAATTAAGCACTCACCGCTCAAATAAAGCTCTAATAGTTTCCTCTGGTCTTTTTGGTCGAAGGCACGTACTCTTTTTCTCAGGTGCTTTAAGAAAATAACAATAATTCACCAATCTACTTAAAAATGAAATGTAAAATAGCCGAACCGAGATTCCACATTCGTGAAAAGCAAAAGCATATTCTCTAGCTCAAACCCAAGCAGCATAAAAAATTGATCTTATGTAAACAAAGTATACATAAAAATAATGTTAAAAAGCTATCGATGCCAATAACATCAAAGATTTCTCACTAAACTTCCTCCGATGTTTGAAGAAACAAGAGGAGCACTTTCTTCTCTCCAATCGCTCTAGCTTCTTCCATGTTGATTTGTGCCACGACGAAGGTACATAAACTTGAAGCATCCTTTTCTTTGCATTTTCAAACCTAGCCGCTTGCTTGTCTTAAACTTGACCTGAGAAACTCATAATCAGATCAAGGGCTTCTAAGAATGAGACGGCTACAATGTCTATCATCTTTGAATTTAAAGAAGCAGCAGCTTGTCAAAATGAATGCCATGCAAACTATTTAAGAAACTGGTCAATAAAATGAAAAGATTCTATAAAACCATTCAAGCAAAACTTGTATAATTAGAAAAACTAAAACAAGATTTTAAAGTACTGATCACAGACTTTAAGTTTAGTATATTTCAGATGATTACATTCACATCAATATTTATTGGATAGTAAAACGGTAGGATGCAAGTGTGTACTTCCTACTTCTCATAGAGATCCTTAATTTTTTGGTCCACTTCAAAGATCGAGAACAAGTCTTCCCTTTTTAGAAACTCTTCAAACTTTGTTCTAAATGATGCCCTACCTCGCAAAGCATGAAAAGCATCGGCCAAGGATTTTCTACACAATGAGATGTAAGAAAAAAAGTAGTTTTTCAAGACTTTTAACGTCGATACATCATACTTTATCGAATTTCTTCTTCCCCATCAATTTCACCACTTGAATAGGAGTGATGCCTCTCCTCTGTTCACTAAAAATTAATAATGCCTCGTAGTTCTCAAGAGAAAAAGGATGGCAACAGTTATTTCCTTGATAACTAAGCATTGGCAGTATTTTTGTACTATTCCAATTATATCACAAAACTTAAATAAAATACTTTTCTCCCTCTTTATGAAAAGAAACACCAATATCTAAATAAGGTCACCACCCTTTATGGATGATTGGAATAATAACTAAGCGATGCATTGCATGTTTATAAAGTTCATAAAAGGAAAAATGAACTACAAAACTTGCCAGAGCGATAATAGCATTTTTTTAGAACAGAAGAAACAATAATAACATGAATATTAAACGTCCTCTCGCACATCTTACTTTTGATACTCCCGGACTCATGAAGTCATGACATCAGCTTCATCCTCCCAGCGCATCCACACTAAACTTACATTGCATCCATCCCAGCAACATGTTGAGCCCATTTCTCCGTACCTTGAAATATTTCCCCATTTTCCACTTTATGTCTCAAAAGCGATCCAAGTTCACCAATAAGGTGTGAGATTATAGCGATACTATGGCTTTTCAAAGAAATTTCTGAAGTGGGCGACTTTTCCTTTTCCTTCTCATTTTCGCCAAACTATTCAGGAAACAAAACAATATTTTCATAATCCTTGCATGGACATGACTTACGCTCAACGGGATGTGTGGAATATGGTGAGGAAGTGATAGCGCAAAAATTTAATCAAATAAAAATGTACAAATAAATTGCATTTTCTTATTCTTTGCTTACTAGTCATAAATAAGATGTTTTTAAGTAGCACGGTATAGCATTGGAGAGAAGCTCCGATCATCACGGATCTTCGCAAATGCATATAATGTAGTGGTTTTGTCACGGTTGAATTGCTCTTATAAAATAAAAGCAACCAACATAAATTTTTTGTATAACAGGGTTATTTGCAAAAGCGAGAAACGAGTGAACACCTTAAAATCAACTTCATCAGTGGAATGCTTGCTTTCGTCACACGAGAAGAATCATCGAGTTCCATGCGAAGATGATCATCGGTAGGATGTTGGCCTTTTGGACATCCATGCAAGGCGGAACCGCCTTCAAGGCTTCTGACTGAAGCACGGGTATTTACCAAGCTCATCAATGCGTCTTGACCTTCTTGTCTCCCATCAGGAATTTATTTTTAATCTTTCTTTCTGTGACATGTTCGAATCTAGTTGTCTATTTGGAACACGATTTAATTACGAATCATGAATGATCTCCGTATTCTGCTATCATTCTGAACATAAGGAGTACTATTCATTTAAGAAGAATGAGTCGACATGATGCATAATTCTTCATATAATATTTAATGTTTATTTTTATTCATATATAATGAAGAATATTAGTTGAAAACAACATTCCTAATCAATTAATGAGATAAGAATATTGTATTCCAAAAGTATGGATTCTCACAATAAGTTTCATCATCCAAGCTTTGCATAAGTTTTCCTTCAATCTTCTGTTCTAATACCTCTTCTCACAATAATATGTGATTCTCCTTCTTTTTAAGTGCCATGGGATAAGGTACAAATGCCCCATTGTTGAAGTATGTGTCTTACTTTGTCCTTTGAACTTTTTCCAATCCCAGGAATACCTAATGTTTATTTCACGTGAGGTTCAACCACATGCTCTTCTTTAGTAAGAAAATACAACGGATGGACAAGCGTCTAGTTAAAGCGGTTATTAACAGGGATGGAAATGACAGTTGTGGGCAGCAGACATATATTGCAAACTCTGAAGCATTCATGCACCTTATCCTAAAATCATAGTGAATAGCTTACCCCAAAAGGAAACACATGGCTCGATACCTTAGAAACCCCATAAAAATTAAACTCAAAGAAACCTTTATCCAAATACCATATGAAGTACATAAAGCAATTTTGACACCGATTGGAAATGAACATGTAAATACATTTGGGCGCGATGAAAACGAGTGCTACGCTTTTAGCATTAGCATATCCCGTCATACTACATACACTGTTACTCAAAAGCATAATCGACTATTAATCCTTAGGTGCAGCAACTGAAGTTCTGCAATACAAAGATGAATGAAATAATATTCACTTGATGGAATCGTACTTAGGTTCCAAAAATCGGTCTACGTGAGATTAAAAATAAAAATTAGCAGTAGCGAATGCGGACTCACATCATTATGTTAGAGATAAGAAAAGTCCACTTCTTTGTTTCCATCTTGCTAATAACATATGTATTCAAGTGGTTGGTGCTTTAAGATAACCAGTCACATTCCTACAATGATCGAAACCCGATCTCTAATCATCTGATAAGAATGATAATTGAATGAAGTATAAAACTTCTTATGAAAATAGAAGAACAATTAAGAAATAAAATAAACCCTAGACACTTCCTATGTAGTCAAGTATATATAATAAAAAGAATCCATACGGCATTTAACAAAAAGTTGCACCTTCTTTGTGTTCCGCATGATTGTTTGAACAACGGTCTTGATTGTGGATCCATGAATACAAAATTCCAGGCTTGATTCGCCCGTAGAATTATTTGTCTCAATAAAGATTGGTTGAGTCTAAAACTTGGGGATATAATGGAGTGTAAATGAAAAATATTCATAAGTGATTGTTAATGGGTTGGTACCAAATTCTAGAGCAGAGTATTAATTATGTAGTTGCTCGAGATCGATTGCAAGATAAAACCTATATTGTACTTATCTGGGTTCGAAGGCCAAAGCCACTACGGCAAATCTACCGAGTTTGCTCCTGACAGACATCAAAACCCTTTTAAATTTTGTTCAGTGCACTTGACTTTATATCTCTCTCGTTGCATTAGCTCCAAGCTTCAACACCGGAAAAGATGGAGTGTTCTGTTTTTGTTCTTTAGTCTTACCGTATACCATTTCACAGTATCTTCTGTTGCTAATGCTATTATAACATTTGACAGAAAATAATTTTCTCAAGTAAATCATTTTTTTGTATTGATACTTTTCTAATATATTTGATTCTAAGGGAGAATAAAAAAACTGACAAAAATTACTTAATCAAATAGGGTGAACCAAAAATCTGAAGCCTTACGTATGATCTTAGCATGCAAAATAATATGTTGAAAAGTCTTAACAAACATAACATAACATAACAAACCTAAGCCACCTTATTGTCAAATAGGCAATTTAATACATGCCTCGTTATATATAAGATGACAAATTCAATAAACAAAAAGCTCTTACATTCAAAGGCTGCCCCATGCGAGTTAAACCCATTACTCTCAATCATACATTACCTACCAATCCGCTTGAGTGCTGCTCGATTGACATAATATTCATCATGTGGCCAGAAAAGTCCTTTCAATACACAACGGAGTTATTTTCTTGATTAATATAAAATGTTAGTATGCTTCCTATAATTAGAGCCTTAAATACGAAAGATAATTAAACCAAGTTAACTCACCTTCAATAAAAGGCAAAATTGTAATTAAAAGAAAGATAGAAAAAAATAGTCATAATTATTGTTTCTCAACTATAATATTTCTCAAGCATAACATCAATCTTATACAATTAGTTATTACATTTGGTATATCTCTAACTTCTAATCAAACAAATATAATATTCTATTTGAAAAAAATCTTATTTTATCTCCATATATCGTGGAAGGTAAGAAGTTAATTAATAAAAAACAGTGAAAGCATGATAATAAAAATGACTACTAAGATGATACATTTTTCTGAAAAAAGAAAAGAGAGATAGAGAAATTTTGACAAGTCTTACCCATTTAACTGGAAACTCCTTCATTAGTCGATTCATATTTATTGTTGTTGTCAAATTCTGTCTTTTATCTTGTTCAAGAACTTGAAATAGGCATATCTCCATGAGCAGTTAAGTAACCATGCCCTGAACTCCCCAAAGGCTCAATAATGAATCCAAGAACAATATTTCCATAAACCATATATTATTTTGCATCATCTTGAATGTCATCTTTTTGCTACTATAGAATAGTGAAGGAGAATTCCAGGATTTATCTTCATCTTACGGACATCTTTTAGAAGAGGTGGCCCTGAGAGTGAATTTCCTCGTATGTGGAAGCATTAAAACATGGCGAGTGTAGAATGGAATTTTACTTGATAAGGTGTTATTTGATAAGTCTAAAACACTTAGACCGGCTATTTGAGCAAGACTACTTGGAATTCCACCACTAAGCTGGTTTTGAGACATATCAAGAAAATCTAATGATTTTAATTGACGTCGTTGGCACGAAAGGATTGGTCCCGATCAGTATTTCTTGATAAGTTCAACCAATTCTACCCGTCAGTTACTTCAATCAGAGAATTTCTCCAATCAATTTGTTGTTGAAATCATGCTCTTAGATGACAAATTATTTTGTACTCTAATTCCTTTCCTTCCATTGAACGATTATTACTATCAACATAGGAAATAAGTTTGTTGGAGTAAGTAACTTAATTTTCATATTAGGCAATGATCGAACTCATACGAGTCACCATGGCGAGTTAAATTTTAAACATTTTGTATCGTTCACATTCGTTGTTGCTAGAGAGGTCCAAACATTTTAGTTTTTTAGTCGACAATTTATTGTATGCTTAGTGAATTCATTAGATCTCAAATTGAGAACAGTAAAATCTGAAAGGCTTCCTCCTATCACGAGGTATTCTTCTTGATAATTTGTTTTTCCCAAATCTACAAGATGCAAAATCTGGGTTCTTTAAGGATGAACAATGCTCCATTTAAATTATTATTTACGTAAATCTATGATATTTGCATTTATTTTAACAAGCGATTGATTTTTATTATTTTCCTAGAAAAATTATTGTTGCAGTGAGAGCAATTAAATCTTTCCATTGATCCCAACATTGGTAGTTCTCACGATAATCGATTACTTAACAGAGATCAAGATGGGACAAACAGGCTAGATTGATTGTGATCTTGCACGATAAAGAAATTGAGCACGAAAATGTGGTTTGGAGAATCGACCATATAGCATTTTTGAAAATAGGCGCTGGTATTGAACGCCAACAATTTGAACTCATATCTATTGCCAAATTATGTGGATATGAAGTTGATGAGCAAATACGAGATATGATTGTTGAAGCTGTTTAACCATCGATATCAGCCAAATTCCAAGCCAATTAGAATAACATACGAAATTCGAAGCGAGATATCAAGTTTCATCAAACTTTTTTGAATGTAAACCAATGAAATCTTTGGGCCCTATTTGCAGAGGCCAACATATCAGCCAGCTTGGAACAGGGGAGCAGTGGCGGTATGTTGAATGTAAGGGAGTTGAAAATAAGTCAGATCTATGGAGTTAGAGACCAAAGGCCAGTTTGCGGCGCCATACTTTGTCACGTGAATTTGAGCAGATGTCGACACTACCAGTGATGTGGTTGTCCAATACTCTTGGGTAAGTTCCATTTAGTTGAGTTGAATCCAAGAAACCAACTCTCTCGTTGTAGAAAATCGAGAAGATTGGAAATGATGTTCCTTTGAACCGATTGTAGAGATAAATCTAAAGCCTCCCAATGTGTTGTTAGAGCATCTTTGGGAGTACATCTTTTTCTAATCCGGTGAGATTGTTATAGACAATAATCTCCGTCAAATTACCAAATCTCTAAGGATTTTGGCATCTCTCTGCAAGTTGATTTTGAAAGTTAGAGATTAAGAAACCATGTTTGCAAAAGCATCAGGATTTAAACCATGTAGCTGGTTTTGCGAGATAGATCCCTAAGTATGAAGCGATATTGAAGGTCTTGGGAATCTAAGCTAAGTTCATTCCAAGAGATCAGATATGCAGAGTAGTCATGTTTCCAAAACATTAGAATTGAACCATTTAGATGATTATCTGAGGAGGTCGAGATGACAAAGAGGCTGCGATCTTTTGAATAGGATTAAACAACCATGGGTATGATACGAAGAAGGTAAGATCTGTTCAGAGAGATCAGATATGCAAGAGTAGTCATGTTCCAAAAGCATTCAAAAAATTGAACCATTCCCAGATGATTATACCAGGTGGTCAAGATGAACAGAAGGCTCTTGTTATTGAATAAACCTGAACAACCATGGGTATATTGAAGAAGAAGTGGGGCCGTTCAGAGAGACAACGATAAGAGATTTAGAAGAATTATTGTGGGAAATAGATATTGTGGGAAGGCGGGTATAGCTTCGAAGTGTATTTCAGGTTAGAAAAAGGCATTTTATTGATTGCTTGTGACCAATGGATTGCTTTACTAAGATTGGCATTCAGCTTGTTTTGCCTTAACAAAGGCGGAGAAAGCAGTCGAGTTCTCCTAGTGACATGCCCGTGATTATGGCGAGATCAAGAGATACAAGTTGGAAGAAATTTCGAGTTGAGGGAAGAATTCATGAAGTGGAAATATTTGAAGAGATAATTATATTCTACTCACACAAACTAATGAAATTTCTAAGGGTATATACGTGCATAATTATTTTCTTTGCGAATCATTGTAGGCGAAGGTTCAAATGCTTCAAATCGCAGCTCTCCCAATGAGTACTTATCTTACCAATGAAGATGTCAGGTCATAAAGATCAAGCATGATATGACATGACCCCGATGCGGTTGTTACAATCCTCTCCATCTGCTGACAATCTTTGTGTCTTCTCCATTCCCCGTGAGAAAGCACTCCATGGTAGTCATAGACAACACCTCCTTTGAGCGAAGAAGAGCTTCCCTCTCCTACCACATGCACCCGACTTGACATGATCACCGCAGATCCAGGGTGGCTGTAAACACTATCAAAAGTAGAAAAGCGATCAAATGTTGAAAGAGACCTTCCACTCATCTTCCAACCTGAGCCGGCCAGTTTATTGTGGAATTAGTACAGGATTCGTTTTTTTATTTACAGAGAGGCAAAACTGCCGAAGCATTGACTTATATATCATTCCCATAACAAGTCAAGCATGGACGAGAAAAAAACCCCAACCTTTGAATCTTTACTAATGTACATATTATTATTATTTCAAGTTTATTAAAATACCATTCTTTTACAGCTTTAGAAACGTAATGTTTGAAAACCCTTTTAAAAATTATGTGATATGCACATATTAGATCAGTTTACTTCTTTTTTATTTATTTTACAAGTTAGGATTCATCTTGCACTTCACATGTGTCACTCTTCTTTGGTAATTTTTTACCTTTTTATGAAATTATTTTAAATGAATAATAAGTTTTCTAATGGTATAATAATAAATTGTGTTAACAATGAGTTTATAAGAAATAGATAAATTATATATTTTATTAAAAAAATGATAAAAGTTATAATATATAAATTTTACTAAATAAAATAAAGTGAAATTTTTTTCAAAATGTAATTGTTAAGGATTTTATAACATTATTGTTTATATTTAACAAAAAAAAGCAATAATACATTTAAATTTGAAATGAGAAATATTAAGCTAATTTTATAATCTTACCTAAAAATTTGGGCTACACACCTAGTTATCTTTATTTGAAATTTCATGAACACAAGCTTACCTATTTATTCTTATCTACTTTTTTGGTCACTAGCTTTTCTTAACATAATCTGTAAAGAAATCATTTCACTAATTTTAAACTAATAAGGGTTACATATATATTTTGATAAATGAGTAAAATTTATCAATTTGTATCTAACATAAAGAAGAAAAAGTAAAAATAAAATAACAAAAAATGGTAAAAGAGAGTCAATTTAAAGAATACATGGGTTGCTTTTCAGAAACACGGCACATGCAATGAAAGGTAGAGTGACAAATAGAGGTTGCAATTGTCCAATAACTTAGGGAGAGAAAATAAGATCTCAAAAGTAGAATTTTTACTTGTTACTTATTATTATAACAACTTCATTTTTTTAAAGTTAAACACTTTAGTTATAATATAGTAATTTTCTTCTTAAGAATCGAACCTTAGGGACCTTCCTTTTCATACCTTGTCTTTTGAAATATTAATAAACTCTACTACATGAGTTAAGGTATAATGGACTACTAATTTATTTAATTATAATAATAACCAAAAAAGCATTGCCAGGCTTTTCCATATTTATATCTAATAGTTTTTGTAATATCATCATTATTATTCATCTTTTGAAATAAAATATGTAAGGAAGTAGAATTCTTCTAAGATTTTAATGCTCTTTCAAGTTTCCAAGTCTTTTTAATCATTTATTTTCCTACCAACCTATCAACATAACTTGCAAGCGAGGGCAATTTACTTTGAATATATATTTTGTGTTCAACGTAATTTCAAATTCTACTAACTTAACTCACATCATGTCTCTTTAAGACAATTGACTTTAAGTCATTTTGTATTACCCAAATTAAAGATGTTAATACCAGCAAGATTAAAATGGTTGATTATGATTATATATTTTATTAATTTTGAATTTGTACATTTTTAAAATTTTTACTACAACTAGACCCCAAATTAAGCATTTTTAAAATTTATATCTAGAGTGTGAAACCTCGAAAATCTAATTTTTAGAAAAGTCAAAATGGTAATTTCGGTTAAATCGAAATTTTTTTCAAATCTCGGATGACAGCAGGACTTCCGTTATGTCGTCTCACGAAATCTAGCTACCACGTGAGCCGTTGGTCGGAGACAATAGAAAGTACACCCAGTATTTCCGAGAACCTTAGGGTGGTGTCGTGAAGCAGTACTGTGAGAGACATGTGATGTGACAAAAGTCGTCTACTACATGTACCCATGTGACACATGTTGCATGATTAGTGAGATGATAGAGATAAATGGCTTAGATTAAGACATGTGTCAAAAGCCTTCAAGTCCAACTAAAGGGACACAAGGGAATTAAGTGAAAAAGTACAAAAAGAATAAAATAAAGACAAAAGGCTTCATCTTCTCCACTTTTTGCTGGAAACGTGCAGTGAGGGGGAGAATGAAGTTTTAGTGAGAGAAAGTGCAACTTCTTTCTAGATTTCGACTTTCGGGCCGAGTCGGTTCTTGTGGGCGAAAAGAAAGCAAAGTTGATCGCTCTGAGGGCTCACGCGTGGACACCAATTTTGTGGGTTTAACAACTCAAGAGTGAGGGGTCTTCTCCTACTTGGTTTATTTTTGGCTAAGAGCCATTTTAATGGATGGGGATTTATTAGACTGGATGGTAGGTGTTCAGTCTCAAATCATTTGATTAAGTGAAGAAAATCCACAGTGTGGCAGGCAGGCAGTCTTGAGCCTGGGTTCCTCTCATTCCACGTGATTTGTGTGTTGTTGGGTGATTAAAAATGGTGCTTAATTGTTATTAGCCATGAGCTAATTTTAGTATTATTGTCATGGTGAATAACATGATGTTTGTGAGTTAAATTTTTGTTAATATAATATAGTGTGATATATTGGCATGAATTTTTGGAAATGGCATAATGCATTCCATATGCACCAAGGCACCTAGAATGGTAGGTGTTCAGTGCATAGAGTGAAAAGAAAATAAAGGAAAATGGTTGTGAAAGGAACAGGAAGATTTTCTGGAGGTGGTTGAGATTATCCAACAATTTCACGTCGGAGGGCCCATGAATTGTTTTTGGAGGTATCGACCGTTCACCTCGGAGGGTTGTCGATAAGATTTTGCAAAATTGTTAGTATGTTTTGAGAACAAGCAACCTTTTGTTTTGAAGCGTGATGCCTTCCACATTTGGCAGGCATGTGTGAAGTCGGTGAGGACTCGAGACATGGGATTGGGCATGTAGACATTCAAAAGTAGGATTATGTATTTTCTTGTAGGTGTGTTTGGTTGCCATTACATGTGCACTTAGATTGGGGAGGTAACCCATGTGAGAGATCATCACTCTAGGCATTGCTCACACAGTGGGGGATCATTATTTCAAGTACAGGGGTGTTCGGAAGATGGCTCATTAGAGGCCGCTTATGAGAGAAGAAGAGTCGACATGTGGCTTTACTTTTGTAAAACATCTTTATGGAATTATTACAATTGAAACATGTTGTATTAAGAGTGATGTATTAACTCTTGAACTATTGTAATATAGTTAGTTCAGATTTTGGTGAAATGTGTATGGGTTAAGTGGCCATTTTACTCATGTATGGGTCTCATGACATGAGGCAGCGGGTTTCAGTATAAGGTTGACGGTGGTCAGCGGGACCCCGGGATTAGGCGTAAAGCTGCCCGAACAATATCATCTCGGTTCCAAGTCTTTTTTATAACTTTTTCCACACTAATCCTATCAACATAGCTTTGTATCAAGGTATTGACTTGGAGCTAGTCTTTATTTTGTATTTTACCTCCAAGTCTATCTAAAGCAGTTGATAACAGGTTGATTTACTCATTATATATTTATTAATTTTATATATTATTTGTTTATTCTTGTTGTATTTGTGTGATGGATGGCATTTGTGTGTTGTTATTTTGATTAAAAAAATTTAATATAATGACTGTTGGAGTCAAGTCATCCATGTTATTGGACCCATGTTGAGAAGATACCGTTGGCTAGCATAAATATGGACTCCGAAATATTCAATGCAATGACTATCGAGGTCTAGTTATCCATATCTTGGACTCATATTGGTATATATATAAACTACTTTCAGCTTGTATGAATATCTAATGGAGTCAAGTCTATCTAGTAGATCGAATTTATAAATTTTTTTTTTGATTGATGAGTCGACTCCCGTAAATATAGACTCGAAAAATTCTAATGTAATGTTTGTTAGGATGAAGTTATTTATTCAGCACTTATTGAACTATCTTGAGATGTTGCTTTTTAGCTTGCATAATAAATATATATTGGTGCATGTGGTAGAGATTAAGAAAATTACTTTAGTTATACCAAAAAAATTCCTTACCTATTTCTATCAATTATCTATTCATAAATTAAATATAATTTAAACTTTTGTATAACCATTTTTATTACATTATGATTGATATAAAATAACAAAGAAGATAAATTACTATGATATTTTAGCCTTAATTAACAAGTCAATCTTGTGACCCCCTAGAATCCGGGGGTCCATTGACCAACCGTCAACCTACGGAAGACTCGTGGATATCAGGTGACCACATACCACACTACATGACCTAAGAACAACCGTATATCTATAACACACTTAGGGGTAGGTAAGTTTGAGATCAACTCAACTTTGGCTTTATCCACCTCTATTCCTTCTTTCGACACTATGTGTCCTAGCACAATCCTTGTGTCTGCCATGAAGTGACACTTACTCCCCGATTCAGCACTAGAATTCTTCTCCTTACACCTCTTTAGTACCCTCCATAAATTCTCTAGGCATCCCTCATACGAATCTCCAAAAACAGAGAAATCGTCCATGAAAATATCCAAAATGTGTTTTATCATATCACTGAAAATCCCCATTATGCACCGCTGGAAGGTTCATGGCGCATTACATAATCCGAAGGGCATTTTCCTAAAGGCAAATGTTCGAAAGAGCGGAGTGAACATGGTTTCTCTTGGTCTTCTAAAGGCTATCTCAATTTGATTGTATCTGAATACCCCATATAAACAATAAAAAATTCATGCCTGCAACTCTCTTCAACATTTGATCCACAAAGATGAGAGGGAAATATGATCTTTCCTAGTGCCCGCATTAAGTTTCCTATAGTCTATGCACCCTCGACCTGTGATGGCTGAGTGGGAGTAGCTCATTTGTGTTCATTGCTACCCTGACCCCAGTTCTTAAGGAACTACTTGGGTTGGACTGACCCACTTTCTGTCTGCAATGGGGTAAATAACACCTACATCCAGCAGTTTTAAGACCTCTTTCTTGACCACTTCTTTTATGATCGGGTTCAATCGTCACTGTGGTTGTCTAGAGGGTTGTTCCTCTTCAGTGAATCTGTGTGTGCAATCCAGGGTTGATTCCCTTAATATCTGAAATTGTCCATCCTATGGCGGTTTTATGGGTTCTCAATATCTCCAAAATTTTATTCTCTTGATCTAACTCTAAAGAGGAGGATATGATTCAGGGAAAGTTCTTCTATACAGGAGTCCATATTTGAATCTGCGGAGTGGTAAGGGTTTTGTTAGCCGAGATCTGCTCTGTTGAAGTTTTGATGATAACAAACCAAGGTTTTATTAATTACTAATGGTTAGAGTGAGTTGAGTGACAGGTTGAAATTGATCAAGCATCAAATGAAGATATCTGAAGCTAAATGACAATGATGAAGTTGATGTGGCTGTACTTGAAATGATTCACTCAAATCAAAGAATCAAGATGACAAGTAACTTGAATTCAAACTCAGTATAGTAAGATTTTTGATAGCTGCAGGAATCTATGTGGAGTGAAATGCATTGGTGCACTTTGAGATATCATCATTAATCATGCATTACTTACAAACTCGGTTTTCAAAATCCAAAGAAGTACATATCTTTTGAAAACATGGGTTTGAACATAAAACTTTTAGGTCATCAAATCTAAAATGAACATTTAAAGAAAAAGCACAATTAAATATGAATAGTACCGTATATGTGAACATTACCATATACATAAACAATACCGTTTATATGAAACGATACTTCTAGAAGCTAGTGAGCGATTGTATGTGATAAAAGCGACTAGTGAGCATTGTGAACAGTAAAACACTATTGAACAATGTCATAAACAGTAAAAGCGGCTGTAGTGAAGATAATGTCGAAAATCACTCTATAAATAGAGTGTGGGGGATCATTTGTAAAATAATAGACTTGCTCTCAACCATCTTTCTCTTGTGTATTAGTTCTCAAACTAAGTTTGTAGTGCATTCATTACATTTGCATATTTTAGAGTGCACAGCACAGTGATTTCATCAAAAGCTTGAGTTGTATTTGAAAGATCTTGACTTGAGAGTATCTCGTTGTGCCTAAGTGAGAAGCAGTGTGTATGGCTTGGAAGAAATTGCTAGGAGCCATTGGGCCAAAATCCCAGAAGTGTAATCAAGCTCAAGGTTGGAGCTTGGAACTTCAAGTGTTATGGCTTGAAGGGTGCCATTGAATCCAGAGTGTCGAGAAAAGAAGCTAGGGTTGGAGCTGACACTTAGTGGAACCCTCGCGGTTGAAGGTTGGGGAGAGAGGGAGTGGGCCGTAAGACGAGGTTGTGCAGACCACTTATAAGTCGGGTTTCTTTCTACTATACTGTATCTCTTTAATTTATTGTTATTTCATTTAAATTAAGATTTGTGTGTGTCTCTTAGAAAAAGTTTTGAAAACCAATTCACCCCCTCTTGGTTAGGTTTGTGTCGTATTAGATCTTCAGGTTTCATCTCGAAGTTTAGGTGGTTTTTCTCTTCGAAAGGTAACACCTTGTCTCGATTGATGTGATTTAAAATGCGGGTGCCCACCCGTTTGCTTCCGATTACCTTCTTTGTGCTCTAATTATGGAGTCACGAAACTCAGTTAGGATGTGGTTACCTCTCCGACACAACTTGGGCTTACTAGGCAAGACTTGAGAGGATCATCGTCTGGCTCCGATCTACATAGTTGTACTTTTTAACAGGAGTTTATCATATTTACCTCACGGAGACATCCCCTCATCATCCCTATCTCTCCTTGATAACATTGAAGATATTTCAAATTAACAATCGTATTCTTGAAAGACAAAATGTCACAATTTCACAGAGTGAATGATGGCATTGGGTGGCTAAAATGGCTACTAGAATCCTTGTGAGTCCTTGATTCACCAGGTTAGTATCCAAGAACAACAAGTCCCACAAGAAAGTAGAACTTATCTACTTGCACCAATACATCCTTCACTATCCCTCTAGGAATTTTCACACTACGGTCAGCTAGCTGGAGGGTGATATTAGTCGGTTCTAACTCTCTAACCCCAGCTTAACATATGCCGGAGTATGGAAACAAGTTAACACGCTCCAAGTCCATCAGAGTCTAATTTTGAATTCACTTACCACTGTAAAATAATGATAAGAACTCTCTGGAATATCTTTGCTGTTTTTGGCGACAAATTGTTCAGGATCAAGGGAGGTGGATTGTTTGAATCATGAATGCATCCTTGTTGAGCACAACTTTCGTTCTGAGTCTGCAAAGTCTTTAAAAACTTGGCATATATTGGGATTTGTAATGGCATCCAACTTAGTGAAGTGGCGCTGATGTGTTAATATTGAAGAAAGAAGGGAGGATGTTCAGCAACATGTTTGAACAACTCATAGATTTGAGTGATTGTTCACTGTGGGGAGCTCTCAACGCACATGAGGGTATGGAGCAGGAGGGACATGAGAGGCCTTGTCTTTTTCTTTTTCGACATCATGACCTCCTTTCTACAGTAGGAATGAGGGGCTTAAAGAAAGACACCTCATCATCCCTAGTGGTTCATTTGCATCTTATATTGTTTCCTTGGGCTGGAGCTGGTTTTTGTCAATTATTTTTCCACTTCGAAGAGTGGTGACAACCTTACAATGTTCAAAGGTGCCATCGCCTGGACTTGAGACTCCAACACTATTTTGACCTTGGGGGTTTTGGATGGTTTGAGAAGGGAGTTTCCCTTTTTCTTGTTGAAAAGTTCTCATAGAAGAGGTTAGCTTAGTGATTTGGGATCTCACATCATTCAGCGGTTAAGAGAATTAAGTGTTGGCGGATTGTTGAACTACGGACAGCGTGTCTGTGTCCTCCAAACTTCTCTTATGTAGGAACGGTAAGAAATTGTGGGTTTGGATTCCCTTGAGAAGAGGGGTGCGAAACCCAGCAGTTAGGGTGCACGTGAAATCCTTGAGGACCTTTGATTTTTTAGACGGGAGGGGCTTGATTTGAAAAGCCTTGGTTTTGGAAGTTTTAGCTTTGGTTGTTTGGCAAATTGTAGCCCAGGCCTCCCTCATTCCTCGACTAAAATTCGGTGTTACCCACCACTGGATTATAAGTTTGGTATGGAGGGTGAAGGGCTTCCTTTGGTAGTGGAAGCATTCGCTTTGCTCTATATGGATTGCTCCCATGACTTGAGAGAGTTAGGGCGGGTTAATAGTTGAGTGAGTGGGGTCATCGCAAATGATGCATGGCTCCTCCCCTGCAGATCCATGAAGCATCGAGAGGCACCTAGAGGTAAAGCGATTACCTCATTCACCTTTTTAAATTCTATGGCCTCCAACTTCCTAGTTAAGTTGGCTATCTTCGCTTGCAGGTCATCATACTCTCTTAAGTGATGGATTCCTCCCCCTATAGGTGTACTATGCACTTTAGCAGTATCTAAGTAGGTATTAGTCTCCTAAGTTCGAGCATTTTCTGCTATTGTATCAAAAAATTGAACTACCTCCCTGGCACTATTCTCATAGAACTCCCCATGCACACATCGCATTTGGATGTACATTGTTTGCATTGTTAAAAAAGGGCAGTCCTTGGTAATCTGCAAATTTGTCCAACATCCAAACCATGATGAGGGAGAGCATGGAGAATACATATATCTTTCCCATACAACAACTTAAAAGGTTCACTAGGTTTTTGAAAAGTTTTGGATTGCTCGCATGAGTGCATTCAATACGTCTTGGGAGGGAAAAATTTATTAGGAATTCATTTCGCGTATCTTCCCAAATGAAATTATGAATTGAGCATAGCGGTAAAACCATATTTTAGCCTTTTCCTTGAGGAGAATCGGGAATAAAACCGCCTGAAATTATATGGAGGGGCGTCATGTAGAAAAAACTTCTGGAAACATCCTACCAAATCTACCGTGAATGAGTAGGGGGTTCCTCGGAATCGGCCCCTTGATGCCACGGGAGAAGGCGAATCATCTCGACTTCATAAGGGTGGTTACCTCTTGGTGAGGCCACATGGGTGACCACAATGGTTCTTTGAGGTTGCGAATCTACCGGAGGTTTCCATGTTGGGTAAAGGGTGAGAGGGCAGAACAAGTAATTTGCTGTTATTTCCCTCATGGGGTTCTGTGAGTGCACTTCTTATCTCCTTGTTGTGGAGGTTCATGGAGTCTTTGTGGGTCACCAGGTAACCCTTGGGCATTTGGATTAAAGAGAGTTTGTTGATTCCCGGGATGGTCCATTTGAGGTGTAGGGTTCTCTTGAAACAAATGTCTTACTATGGATTCTTCATAATGTCTTGGAGGTATAATTCTTACAAGTCAGAAGATTTGCTCGCTGAACCGACATCGATCTTACCTCAAACTGAGCGGATAACCATAGATTATTGGCAATTAAAAGAAAGGTAGAGAGCGTCTTTGGTTGCAATGCAATTGCAAATTACCACTAGCTTCTCATGGATCATTTGGATTGCTCGCCACTCCTGCGACATGGCGCCAAAATAACTTAGTATTTAGTATCTTTGAAGTATTCCCAAGTGTAGGAACTAATGTTGTCAAGCATTATACTATTGAGAGTCCAGTCATTCCACAGTGGGTTCTGCAGTGATCCTTAGGGATTGCTATCCTATGAATGTGGTTTAAAGTAAAATGCAGGGGGTTGTGATTGATTGGTTGAAGTAACCGATTAGCAACTATTTTAAAAGCAAGAAAGAGCGAATGATAGGATCATAGGTTTTAGCTCTCACCACCGACTAAGTAATACCACCTCTTACTCATGATAATTTAGGAGCCATTGATGAATGGTCTTGATGGAAAGATATAACATTAAGCTTTTTATAAGACAAAGAATGATTGAGCGTGTAACCACTTTGTTCGAGAAGATTTTCTTGGACTCTTAGTCTTCATTTGCGATTAAGCACAAGCGTGTCTGAAATTACTCTCGTTCACACGTTGTCGAGAAGATCTGTGGGTTTTTATCTGATGTTTATGAAGTGTTTAGTACAATCCCCATTGAAGAGCAAAGAGGAATTGAGGAACATTACCTTGAAAGGAGGTGAAGTTTCCACGTTAGAACCCTATTATGGAGTTTATAACTCCATTAAAGCGATCGATTCATGATTAATAGAACACTAATCGTAAAAGTGACTTGACAACCGCGTGCAAGGTTAAGATAGTAAAACACGAGAATCCCTTAAAGAATACCAAGTTATAAAAACAGTGAAAGATTACGTAATTAAAGCGCCTGTCGGAAAGAAAACTAAGTACTCTGCTCTATCAGACCCTAGCAAATTATGGAAAACCTCAACCGTTTCAAAACGAGCCACAGAATCGATCATCCTTACTTTACTTACTAAAGTGGGCTTAAATACAATCCTCATTAGTGATCTCGAGAGTGGTGGTCGAAGACGGCGTGCCCATACACCCGGGTGAATTCTACTCAAGTCAAGAGATGCGCATCCCAGCCGCAGGGTACCGATGAGTGTGGTGCGAGCTGAATTCTTGGTACTCCATAGCCTTGGGATGCAGAGTACCCTTATATTTGAATGCCAGATACCATTGCTTCACTACATGTGAATTGCCGATACCGATGAAGTGGGATGCGCGATACACCACTACCTTTGCCTGCGGCTGCTTTCCCCTCTTCATGTGGCTTCACCGGGACACTCTCGACAGCGGCTGTGTCGGCCAACTGATGATCTACATTGTTCTCACGGAACGGCAGCTCACAAAATGTGCACGGGACTAGAAAGAAGAACGCTACCGTAAAAAGCGCGGTTAAAGCACTATTCTACACAAAATGAGGCAAAACATGAGAAGAAATTTGGGGGGGGTTAAAACCACATATAAATGTTGCACTTTTATGTGTCAGTGACCTTCAAGCGATTCTTACCAATATTAAATAAACCCTGATTAAGTAATCCATAATGGTGCGGTTAGGGTTGACACAAAATCTGAAGAGAAAAGTTAGTTCATAGTGATTTTCATTCTGAGGCGGAAAGATTTCGGCATCAAGCTTGAATCGGAAAGAAATACGAGAAGAAGGTATCTTGTGATCTCTCGAGAATCCGTCTACGCAAATCTCTACTCTATCTATCTCTCCTTAGCATGTTCAGTCAACCTCTGAGAATCACGAAATTGCTTCCCTTTTATATCGAGGATCGGGCCCATCAAGCCTAGAAATCGGGATTTTTATCGGCTCACGGCTTGGAAAGAAGACCTCTCGCTACGCCGTAGAAGGCTACGTCATTAACGCTTGCAGAGGCCGCTGCGGAATTTGCAGCTGGTTGTTAGGTGTAGGACCTCATGTTCTTGAGCTCGCCTCAACGTGGAGTCCTTGCGGCTACTTACCCCAGGCTCTTTGCTACTTCTTTGTGTCTTCTGCTTCATGTCTTTTCTTACATTATTCGACTTCCTTTTTACTCTATATACGCGTGTCTGTAAAACATTATAGTATGGGGGATTAGCGCAATATTAGTGAATATGAATGTGAATCATGCAATTGAGCTATAAAAACACATAGAAATTTTACTGAAATGCATGCATAATTCACTCCGATCACATCCTCTACATTGCCTCCCATCGGTGACACCATCGTTGACCTTGTATCAGAGTTGAGTGCACTTCCAGCTAGGTGACCTCGTCTTTACCACGTTATCGTCGAGTTCTTCATCCATCGGCTCAATGACTCAGTTTGATTGCAAGAGACCCTATAGATCCAACTAATTTGTGTATTCTAGGCACCGTCCTAAGAAAGCTCAAAAGCCATCTTGTGAGACTCATTGATATATGTTGATATTTTTATATATTGATATTTGTATACAATTTTTTTATATTTATATGATTTGGTTATCATGGAGGATTGTGAATCGAGCTTAATGCAAAATTCATAAGATTTCAGGCTATAGGATGTGCTTGTTGTGAAAATTTTATTTATATTTGATTATTTTCAAATAAATAACTTTTGTGTTGATTCTGAATAATTTCATGATAATATAACAAATATATTCGAATCATTAGTTCATGTATTTGTAAATAGTAAATATTTTTAAATGAAGTTTCACCAATGTTAAACAATAATAATAAGGGACTCGTGTGGGGAATTATTAAATTGAAATTGTTGTTGTCATGGATAGCGACAATTAGAATTATTACAGAATCCGATTGCCCTTGTATCATGGCGGCGACATTTGCCATATGTCCAGTGTCCCAAACGCACTACTTTGGGCATTAGTTTGGGTTCCAAACTAATTTCATAATTTTTTTTTTCAAATAAAGTATTTCAGTCTAAAACTCAAAAAAAATAAGGCAAGCCGCGATTGAACTTGCGCTACGATCTGAGGTTGAGAAACACGATTTTCTAGATCTTGGATGTGGCTTGAGCCTCGCGTTGACCGTCTCGAAATATGGTGCAAGAATTGGTTGAATTCGAGGCGGTAAAATTTCCACGTTTCTGAGGCAGAGTGTCGGGTGACACATGGAAAGCCACATGTGGTGACACATAGCAGCTGTCACGAAGAATCATAGCAAGGCGAATGCATGTGTATTGCCATGTACATGCATGCCAATGGACATGCCTACCATGTGTCACACATGCATGCCAATGGACTATATAAATGGGATGTGTTCATAGAAGAAGAGGAGGAGTAAGAAGGAAAGAAAGAGGGAAAGGAGAAAGAAAGAGAGAAAGAAAGAAAGAAAGGAAAGAAAGAAGAGAGAAAGAGAAAGAGGAGCTAGTGGTTTTTTATTCTCTAGGTTCATTGGCGTTCGACGATCGGATTTCATTGGACCAAGGAGTAAAGTCCGGAGATTCAACGAGGGGCTGCACTTCAAGAGGTAGAGATTCTTCCTATCTTAGTTTATTTATAGCCTTTGGGATATTGTTTTGGGCTGATTTTGGAATCGTGTTGTGCCATATAACACCCCAAATTATACCCTGACAGTTTTATAACATGTTTTGGGTATAATAAAAGTAAATGTATATTTTTCCGGAATAAAATAATGCTAAATATAAAATAAGCAAAACCTAAAATTAATACAAAAGTCAAGGGTAAATTGGTAAATTGCTAATTAAGGACCCAAATGACATAAGAATATAAAAGATTGTATGCAATTAGAATTATGAGATTTTCAAACAATGGTGGCACTTTACACAATGAAGGAAAGTGGAGAATTGAAAGTACAAATCATGGAAACTTAATTAGTTAAAGGATAATAATAATAAATCATTAGAATAGTTCAAGGAAGCCTAAAAAATACTCTAGATCTCGGATAATGGCCCATTTGCTTGTGGATTAAATTCGTCTCGCCAAATCTAGTGACCTAGAAAGAAAGTTTTGTTGAATTTTGAGGCGGTCGAGAATATTTTACGATTTTCCTGGAGTGATAAGTGCCGAGTGACTTCAGGGCGAAGATTTTCTGAAAATCTCGGAAGTCGATGACTTGAGCTAAGTTCATTTAAAATAAAGTGAACTGAAAAGAAATAAAAAATTTCGGGGTAGAAACGGACCCGAATAAGGCAATATGAGCTATGTATCCAAATAATAATAATAATAATAATAAAATAAGAATTAAAAAAAGAAGATAAAATCAAGTTGGTATCAGAAGGACGGACGAGAAGAAGGCGTGAGAAAGGCGTGAGGAAGAGAGATTTTAGAGAGAGAAACTTCTCTCTAAGATCTCACAATCGGACCATAGATTTTGTCGAGCAAAGAGTAAATTGATCCATGTCTGATATGAGGCTCGCGTGAAGCGCTGAAAATGCTTGAGTTTCGTCAGCTCAGGGGAGAATAGATTTTCCCTACTTATGTTATTTCTATCTAAATGTCATTTAATGGTTTGGGATTTGCTTAGAGACCATGAGAGACCGTAAAATTGATCCAAAGTGCAGTTCAGTTTAGGAGGCTTTTAGGAATTTCGGGATATTTTAGGTGTCAGGGTTGAATTTAAGACCCATTTTGAGCAGGTTCGGGTTATAATTGCAGGTTGTTTTTGAGATAGTCCGAGACAGGATTTTACCGAGAACTATTTTGGTGTTCTTGCACTCTATGGAAGATCCTTTGAGTCTAGAATCCATCTATATATAAGCTTGATGAAATTGGGTGATAGTAAATATTTCATACAGAAAGCATACATAGTAACCATAGTTATTCATACATATAATGAGATATGAAAAAAATGCAAAGATCTGAAAATAAATGATTGTAAATATCGCATATGATTATCGGATGTGATAATTATTCGGAGTCTGGGGTGTGTCTTGAACATAAATACATACGGATTATGCGCTAGAACACGGTAAAGGGATATAACAGGCATCTCTATTAGGGAAAAACAAAGTGCTTGCGCCCCATTCCGGGGGTCAGATTGAAGCCACCGTCAACTTTCGCGAGAAAACCTATGTGTCTCATATCATGAGACCCGTACATGATAAAAATGGCCACGTCGGCCCGGCCACATCCATACTCACCAAAATGTATATTTTATGCAAAATAAGTGAATTTACAATTTGTTTTTCATTACAAAATTATCCAAGCGGGTTTTGCGGTTTTAAAATACATAACAAGGTCACATATGGCTGCATTTCTTCGTCTCTAAAACCTGGATCGTCCATCCACAGGTGAACCTTCGATTACTTGAAATAATTTTTCCCTCGGCGGGGTGGCTTGATGCCCGATGGAGATTATCTATGTGAGTTACTCCCACCTAAGTGCTCATGTAGCGGAAAACTTGAACATTCAAGCAAAACATATATGTTCCTACTCAAATCTCACATGAAATGGATGAGAAATAAGTGACTCATCATCTCCCTACCGACCCTCACTTGACTCCTCACAGCATTACCTAAGCGAGGGTGAAAGCACTATTTTCAAGCAAAGAGTTTTATTCTTGAAGCAAATATCGAATTAGTAAAATCTATTGGACAACCCTCAGGGGTGAATTGCTAGGTAACTCTCGAAACAATCATGGTTCTTTCAGAGATGAAATGTTGGACAATTCTCGAGAGCAATTGAGGAAAATCTTCCTTTGAAATCCATTTAGCAACCACGTTTTTCATGTCATGCACTCACACCTATTATTCTAGGATGCCTCGGTACATATGAATTGCATTATGCCATTTCCATACAACACATGTTAATATATCAAGCATGTATATATTAACAAAAATTAACACACAACAACATGTTATTCTTTCATGGCAATAACACCAAGATTAGCTCACATGGGCTAATAAACAAATTAAGCAATTCATTTTGAAGCGCAGCCCACAAATCACACACAAGTAAGACCGCAGGAGTCTCAATCCAGCTTTGGGTTGTCGAAAGCGCCAAAAGTGACGTGAGTCCGCTCAGGAGGGCAGAAAACTCCACTGACCATTTTTATTTTAAACACTCAACCATTAACAAGGTTCTTAAATGAGAATTAAATCAAGTAGGAGAAGACCCCTACCTCTGAAGGGTTGTCGAAACTCCACAAGAACGTATCCGCGCAGTAGCTCTTTGCAGTGGGGATCAACTTTGCCTCTTGACATCGGGTTAAACGGTTTGATCACTTGGAAATTTAGAGAGAAGTTAGTACCTCTCTCTAAAACCTCCCTCTTCCTTCTTCTCTTTCCTTTTTCCCTCTCTCTTCTCCACCCACCCCCATCTGGTTGGAGGAGCTTGGAGTGAGAAGGACTTATCCTCTCATGCCTTGTCCGAAGCCACCATTGGTTGGCTTGTATTTCCTCATTCACTTATCCCTCTACTTTGGGATTTTTCATCCAAAGGAATCATCTTTGTGCTCACCATGGCCCACACTTAAGCTCATGTTTGACTGGCTCATAGCCGACACTTGTCTCCCCCTTGGACTCATAATGTGCACCACGTGTCCCGTATTACATATCTTAGGTGTCTCGAAGCGATGAAACTCTATCTTGGAATTCGACAAAGTCGGCGTAGTAGTTAGATTTCGTGAGGAGCCGATTTTAGGCGGTGAAGTCGTTTTGTTATCGAGATTTAGAAAATTCCGGATTACGACCTAAACCACCATTCTCATTTTTTAGAAAATTAGGGCATTTTCCTTTACAGATTCACGTTCCCTCCTTAAAAGAATTTAGATCACGATCGTTACTATCACAACAAATCACATGCACGTACAGCGTGCACATGCCATGCATGTAAACTAGTCATTTAAGCGTCGTGACTAAACCCGCGTACCTTCATCCCTAAACTATAAGGGATAAGTGGCCCGCATCATGTCCTCGCGCTCCCACGTTGCCTTCTCCACTCCACGGTGTTGCCACAGTACTTTCACTAGCCTCACGGTCTTGCGTCGTAAAACCTGATCCCAGCTATCCATAATGCGCACTAGTCCCTCCTCAAAGGTCCTATCTGTGTCAACCTTAATCTCTCCCTAATCCACTACATGAGTTGGATCAGGAGTGTACCTCCGGAGCATGGAGACATGAAATACCTCTGGACACCCTAAAACATCTTGAATTGGTAAAGCTGTCCCGATGCCTTCCTGATGCCTACCCTCTCAAATTATCTCGAAGGGTCCAATGAACCTCGACAGCCGTTTCAGGCAGACACGACCACTCCTCTGTAGGCATCACCTTTAAGAAGGCATTGATTTCTACCAACCTCGGGCTCTAAGGGTCAGAGCGTCGTACATTAGCATAGCTCTCACCTTTAGCTACGAGCCGTGAGAAAATTATTTGTATCAAACTCACCTTATCGGAGGTGTCTCTAATCATATCAGGACCAATGATGGAGCTCTCTCCCACCTCGGTCCAACATATCGGTGATTTGCATGGCCTCCCATACAATGCCTCATATGGTGCCATCTGTATACTCACACACCCTTCAAGCTGTTGTTATGAGCAAATTCCACTAAGGGCAAATGCTCTTCCGGCTACCCTTATGATCGGGACGCATGCTCGCAGCATGTCCTCTTTGCCATGTAGTCCTCTCGGGCTGACCATGCATGCGTGGATGGAAGGTTGTACTCATGGTCAGCCGTGTGCCCATAGCCCTTTGGAAGCTCTTCCAAAAGTGCGTCGAAAACCTTACGTCTCTATCTGACACTATGGATACTGGTACTCCATATAGCCGGACGATCTCTCGAATATACTGCTTAGGCGAGAATTCCTCCATAATGTGAAGGTCCTTCATACGGCTAGGAAATGTGCTTTTAGCAGGCGATCTACCCCATCACCCACACCGTGTCATGCCTGGGCAAGCTGGTCACAAATCCATCGCGGACGCGCTCCTACCTCCACCTCACCCACCTCCACGGTCGGGCAGCCATGCCGGCTTCCGGTGCTCAAATTCTTAACTTTCTAACACGTGAGACATCATCGAACAAAGTCCCCTACGTGTCTCTTCATCCCGCTCCAGTAGTACTGGCTACGAAGATCCCGGTACATCTTCGTGCCACTTGGATGCATGGCAAATCAAGAACAATGAAAATCCATGAGGATCTCCTATCTCAAATCGATCAACTGGGGAACCACTACCCGTCCTATATACCGAAGACTACCATCTATGTGGATGGTCTAGCCCTCGTCACTTGTACCTGATTGTACCTGGTCCCTGATGGACACTATCTTCGCGTCCTATCCCTGGGGCTCGATCACTCTTCTCAATAGAAACAGTGTAGCTACTAAACTCCCCAATCCGCATTCCCGAGCCCCCGCCAGATCAGAAATTTCAAACTCGTCCCACAATCTCGAGCATCCACTCCCGAAGCTATATCGGCCACGTTTCGCATGACTTCCGACTGAGTGCATTAGCCACCGCATTTGCCTTATCAGATGGTAATGTATAGTGAAGTCATAATCCTCTGTAGAAACCCATCCATCTATGTTGCCTCATATCGAGGTCCCACTCGTGTAAAGATATACTTAAGACTTTCATGTCCGAGTACACTCGAACCAAGCCACCATATAAGCAGTGGCGCTGAATCTTCAAGGCGAAGACTATGGCCGCCAACCCATGTCATGTGGGGTAATTCGCCATGATTCTTCAACTTACTGGAACTAAGGTTACCACCTCCCAGACTACATCAAAACACATCCCCATCCGACCTTCAAGGCATCACACACACCATGCCCCGTCCCTCTCTCTAGGACTATCGTGATAGAGCCGAAGTAAGCCTCCTTCAACTCGAATGCCTCCTCAGACGGCTATCCCAATCGAAACTCGACCTCCTTCCGATTCAATCTCATCATAGGTGCCGCTAATCGGGAGAAATCCTCAATGAATCTCCTCAGAAGACTCCAAATAATCCCAAGAAACTACGATTCAAGACCGACTTCGCCTCCCTCCCAACTAATCATCATAGCCTCGACCTTCCCCGGATCCACCGACATGCTTGAAGTCGACATCATGTGTCCTAAAATCTCACCTCGCAAGCCAAACTCGCACTTACTGAACTCGCGCACAATGATGGTCTCAATAACCGCAGCAACTTTAAATTATCCTCGTGTTCTCCTCGATTGAGTAGATCAAAATGTCATCTACACAAAGACCACGCATAACCGAATCCAGATAGGTTGGAGCCACCCTATGCATGATCCATGAATGCTAATGCGCATTTGTCAATCCAGCGGCATTCCAGAACTCAAAGTGTCCATAACGCGTCCCGAACGCCGCCTTAGGATATCTGCCTCCCCAACCCCTCAACCGATGGCAACAGAAGGTCTATGTTGAGCAGACTCGCGCTCCCTCTCAACTCGGACAAACAAGTCATCAATCCTGCACGGGTACCGATTCGATCATAACTCCTCGCTCAACTTCCAGAGTCAATGCACGCCAAGGGTCCCGCTCTTTCTTCTTCGCAAATAGAATCGCGCCCATGGTGAAGTGCCTTGGCCTAATGAATCCTCATTCAAAAGAATCCTTATACCGACCAGTTCCCGCAACTCAATCGTGCCATCCTATGCGCAGTCATAGATACGGGTGGACGGCCTGGGTGTAAACTCAATACAAAGTCTACAACCTCATGAGGCAATCCCAATAGCTCATTCAAAACATCCTCATACTCACAGACTACGAGGTAGACGGTCCGATTCACTTCCCCCGCTCCTTCCAGTGGTAAGGCTTGTTAACCCACCAACCGGCCCACGACACCGGATCGCAGCACGCCCAGTGGAAAATATCGCGTCGTCTCCCGAAACATAACACTTGCATTTCATCTCGTGTGTTTAAATCTCCTACACTCACAATCGGCGACAATCTCTATATGCCACAACCGCTTCATCCCCAAGACGACGTCGAACTTTGACATGTCCACGACTTTGAACCACCGGAGTCAGTAATCCCCGAGATCTCAAATAGCAACCACGACATATCATTCCTATTCTCGCCCTAGTCCCTGTGAAGAATTCATAAACACTACCTTTCTAAGGTTTTCACCTCTTAGCCTCAAACTCCTACACTAGATGCAATAACAAGCATGAACATGATGCATCTTAATTTAAACGACATTCTGGTGAGATCAGAACGCATTCGAAACTGTGATCGGACAAGAAGTCTGCCACTTGCAGCACCAATGATCCCCGCCTGAGACAATCCCGTCTCGCGGTCCAGTCGATGACAATGGTAGCATACCATTCGCTCCTATCCGGGCTAGAAGTCCTAGCCAATGAGCTCAGCCTGGGCCCTTCGACCTACCGTCTATCTCGCGCGCAAGAGGTGTCAGGTAACATCCTGAACTCGGTGACTGTTCCTTCGACCACAGCCAAGGGCTGAGGAACAACCGCACTACAAGATAAACTCAACATGATTGGGACTGAGATGTCCCAAAACTTGGGATCTCTACCTCTGGAGGCAATCCCTCCTCATATGTCCTGCCATCGGCAATGAAACATACCATCTCGCCCGCCGACTGGGGCGATTCGTCCCATCCCCGACTGACACTCGTGATGTAGTCCTCCGCCTACGCAATCTCACCGGTAAATGCCCAAGCCGGTGACAATGAAGCACGACCGCCCGACCAGGCAGAGTCCCGGGCACCCCATCTCCGATAATCGACCGACCGACTCGACCGTGGCTGCACCATGTCCCTGAACCTACGCGAACGGTCTTCGCTTTTCCCCAGGGGCCGGAAGAAGATGAATCTTCCTTCTTCTGGGCATCAAGACCTATATCTGATGCCTCTATATGTCATCTCCATTCTCCATCTACGGCCATTGAGATGATGTGCCTAAATGCCGAGGTCGTCACCGCCGCTCACTATCGCACACATCCGCGCAACAAGAATGGCCGTAATCCCTACGCCTAACAGTTCACGGTCGAATACGTGGTGCTTGACTAGCAACTCCGGACGACTTATGTCCTTCCTCGAATACCACACATGTCAAATGGCAAGTTGAGTTTTAATGAAGTATCTTTAAGGGCGTAAATACAGTCCCAATACACTATTCACATACTGGAAAAAAAAATTTCATATACCACGTCAAGGCATTCATAGGTAATACAAGACAAACATTTCATATATTAAATTATACACAAACAAAAATTTTATTTTTCAGATTTTTTTTTTTAAACCCGTGAACAGTTGTCCATGAACGCTGATCCAAATACGACCCTAAATTACAGACCGTCTCAAAAATCGTTATTAACACAACACAGAAACACAGACAAGACGCTGCCTCTATCGCGACACAAAAATCTGGTCATGACACAAAACCATGTCACACACACAGAGTCATATACTGTCATATCAGGTCACCCTCGTCGCTTCCCGCCTCGCTACAAGAGTTAGCCGTGTCGCTCGCTCACGCCACAACACGTCAGAGTCACACCCAAACTAGAACGTAAAGAAATTTCATCCAAATTTCTCTTCGCAAAATTCCTCCAAGAGCCTCCTCGCTATTTCTAAGATGCAAAGAGCCTAAACAACTGCTATTTATACAATTCAAAAAATTTTAAGAGTTTAATTACAACCCTTTTTTCCTTATGAGAAACTGGAATAATCTTCCATAATTCCACAAAACGATCTATTCATGTTCAAAACTAGAACAATCGTCAAGAATTTTTACTATTTCCGACCATTCTACCCAAAATTCCTCAAACAAACCTTAAACCTCAAACTTAGTGGGGTTATATTTTCTAATTCTAGTGTTCAACATTTTCCTATATGTTATTCACCAAGAATCCACTCTCAATACACATACAACACACAATCACGCAACAATCATCAGAATGCACCATGAATGCATGATCTAACCCGTGCCCATCAAGTCCTAAAATCGTGATACCCAACTTCGATACTAAGCTATAACTCTAGTATCCAACAGCTAACTCTAGGTATTTATAAACCTAGGCTCTGATACCAAGCTGTGACGCCCCATTCCTGGGGGTCCCATTGACCACCGTCAACTTGCGGAAACCTATGTGTCTCATATCATGAGACCCATACATGAGTAAAAATGGCCACATAGGCCCATGCATCCATACTCACCAAAATGTATATTTTATACAAAAATAAGTGAATTTACAATTTGTTTTTATTACAAATTATCCAAAACTGGGTCTTTTACCTAGATTTTTACAAAATACATAAAAAGGCCACATATGGCCATTTCTTCGTCTCTAAGACCCTGAGCGTCCCATCCCTGAACCTTCAAGACTAAATAATTTTTCCTCGACAGTAGTGAGTAATGCCCAAGAGGTGGAATTATCCTACATGGGTTACTTCCTCACCTAAGCTCGCAATGGCAAACCAAACATTCAAGCAAAACATATATATTCCTACTACTTCACATGGTTGAACGAGAATGTGACTCATCTTTTCCCACTTCTCAAGCCCTCACTGACTCTCTTATGCATGCCTAAGCTAAGGGTGAGAAAACACTGTTTTCAAACAAAAGGTTTTTGTTCTTGAAAACATAATACCGAATTCCGATAAAATCTATTGGACAACCCTCCGAGGTGAATTGATGGTAATCAAATAGCCATGGGTCTTCTCTCGAGATTTAATCACGACAATTCTCAAGGCAATTATTCAAAATCTTCCTTGAAATCCATTTAGCAACCACAAGCTATGTCATGCATTCACACCTATTATTCTAGGATGCCCTGATGCATATGAATCAGATTATGCCATTTGATAATAACACATGTTAATATATCACATGTATATATTAACAAAATTAACACACAACAACATGTTATTCTTCACGCACAACACCAAGATTAGCCTACGGGCTAATAACAATTTAAGCAATTCATTTTGAACCACCCAAGCAACAATAAATCACACACAAGTAGGACCACCCAAAGCGCCTAATCATACCCGGCTGTCCAAAACTACCCAAAAAATTATGATTTGGCCCCACCGAGGACTAAAACCCACCATTTTGGCCCCAAACACTCAACCATTAACAAGGTTCTAAATAAGGATTAAATCAAGTAGGAGAAGACCTCTACCTCCCGAGTTATCGAACCCACAAAACTGTATCCACGCCGTAGCTCTTGTAGTGGGATCAACTTTACCTCTCGGCTCACGAGATTCGACTATCCGATCACTCCGAAATTTAAAGATAGTTAGGACACTCTCTAAAAAACCTTCTCTTCCTTCTTCTTCCTTTTCCCTTTCTTCCTCCCCACCCCCCCATCCGTCGAGAATCTCAATAAGAGGACTTGCCCTTCATACACTACAAGCCACCACTGTCATTTGCATTTCCTCATCCACTTATCCCTCTACTTTAGGATTTTCATCCAATGGTATCATGCCATGTGTCCACCCATGGCCTACACTTGAGCTCATGTTTGACTAAATTACACCAAACTCAGTTTCCTCACGTGCAATGTGCGCCACGTGTCCCAAGACTATCTTCTCGTGTTTCGAAAAACGTGGAAATTCACTATTTTTAATTCAACGAAATTTTGGCGTAGCAGCTGTAGATTTCGCAAAGACGCATTCCTCGACTGCAAAGTCCGCTTTGTCACCGAGATTCAGAAAATTCTGGATTTGGACCGAAATTACCATTTTACCATTTTTCATAAAATTAGAATTTTCTCTGCTCTTTATAACAAGCCTCGCAACATACCGACCGCCTGGCCCCGTTTGTCATTACAGCGCCTCAGTTCTTATAGATGGTCATTGTCTCGCACACGATAACGCGGCTCCTTATGTACTAACAAGTTGCATGCTGAGTACAACGCCTTCAAGCTCCTTATAGTTTTCTTTATCCACTTTAAGGTTATGCGCACATGAAACATAAAACAAATGACTTGAAATATGACATAAGAGAAATGATATGATATGATAAGAGAAGCATAGCACCGCTATGCGATGACAATTATATCAGACAAGAACATGAAGCAAAATGTAAATGACATGAAATGCATATGAACATTGATAAGAAATGAAACATGATATGATAAGTAAATATTAGATATGTATAAGCATGTTTAAAATGATAAGATATGTTAGGATGTGAGTAGAAGGTGATGACCCTTATTAGAGGTCATCCATACAGACATTCCCACTAAGCTATGTTTAGCAATAAGCAGCCATCCGTATAGGTACAAGAGAAGCAGAAACGAGAAGTCCAGACACTCCACATTAGCAACCAAGGCCAACACACTACTAGGTGCCTACTAAAGACCTTTTGGTCTATTTTTGTATATGTTTTGTTTTTGTGAGCAATGTAAATATTGTAAATGTTGAACACTTCCATATATGGAGCTTGTATATATTTTTTAATCCGTTGTTACAAAATATAGTACAAGTTAAATGTTTAACATTATTTAGTAATGAAAAAGCTTAAAGTTCTAAGTTTATAGTTATTAGTAACAGAGCTCCCCAAATCAAGTTCGGATCCGCTAATCTGGTCGGATCTGAGAAGGGGCACTACAATTAAGTGGTATCAGAGCCTAGGTTTAGGGGTTTTTGGAAAAGCCTAGGTTTAGGCTACTCTGGATAGAGTATATGATAGAAAAGCATGTGTTTAGTAATGTGTTGGCCTTATGTGGATGTCTTTGTGTTTTGTATCGATGGATCATCTTGAAGAAGCTACTAAGAGTGTTAACCCAAGGGAACAAGAGTTATTAGCTTCTGAGTCTTCAAAAAGTAATGTACCTAATGAGCCCACTAAGCTTTAACGAGAATATCACAGTAGACATGGCTCTAGCATCGATAGATCGATCAGCTCCTAAAAGCCCAATGTACACTCATAAGAAGACATAGAAGGAGGAATTCCATGGCCGAGCATGGAAGAGCTCCAAGAAAGTCTAATTCGTCGAAAGTTACAAAAATATCGAAGAAGCGATGCCCTCCCGATCGAGTATCATGTGCACTTCACTATTGCAGAAAGGAGACATATGATCGGGTGGAAACTAGCTGCTGAGAAGTCAAAGGATTCCAAATCCCATGACTTGGGAGTTCTTTGTCCAAGAGTTCAAGAAAGTATACTAAGATGCATAGATTCTATGAAATAGTTCTTGCACTCAAGCAAAGGAGCTTAATGGGTGGTTGAATATGAGAAAGAATTCAATATCTCAAGAAGTATGCATCGGACCGTCCTCACCGAGGCATTTGGCAGGTGGCAATTTGAGGATGGATCGTGATGATTCCATCAAGAGATATTTGGCACCTATGACTTCTCTCCAACAAGTAGATTTCTATCAGTTGGTCCCAGCTGCAATGAAAGTAGAGAGACTAGAAATGAGCAACAAAGAAAGATCTCAAAAGAAGAAGTTTTCTGTAGGAGCCTGGCCCCTCCTGTGAAAAAGAGCTAGAGAGTCTCCACCAATCAAAATAGTTCCGCTACAAGAGTGTAGAAGGCAAGGGTCCAAATGTAAAGACTCCAAGATGGTGCAGTAGGTTTAGTTTGACAAGGAGAAATCCCGACGCCCTACTGCCAGAAGGCAATTGGGAGTTTGTGGATTGCTGGATGTGAAGGTGCTCAAAATGTGGAAGAATCGAACATTTTGGCGGTAAATCGGTCCCAAAGAGTCAAGAGACAGAATCCTGTAGTGAATAAAAAGAGGGAGGCTCTCACACCACCACAACTCGAGACAGAGGTAGAGGCTCGAGGGCCAGTCAATACAGAGGACAAGGAGGCAATGTCGAGACAATAGAGTCATTTCTATACCTACAAGATCAAAGACGCAGCATATGCTATGAAGATTGCGCGACGATGCTCCCGAGGCTATAGTCAGTATATTTTCTTTTGATATTGAAATGCATGCATTGATTGGACCGATCTACTATTCATATGTATGCATTGAGGATAACGATAAGATACCAACAAGGAACGCTTAGCATATGACATGCATGTGACTACCCATTAGAAAGCACAATATTACCAAGGGAATAGTGTATACAGAATCATTTCATTGTTATACAAGCAAGACAGTCACGATTTGATACTCCTTTACCATTTTGAGAATTTGACTGATTCGGAATGGATTAGTTGTTCTCACCACTGGTTATCATTATCATCAAAAGACACAGTGCTGAGATTTTCTGACTAGACTGGGGTGATAGTACAAGGCATTGGATCAAGTGCAATGTCCAATGTGATCTCCGCTATGCAAGCTAGGAGATTTATGAGGAAAAGATGTGAGACGTTAAGAGAAAAGAGGTTATATGCTAAACTCAGCAAATGACTTCTGGCTAAAGGAAGTTTCATTCTAGGCCATAGTATGTCTGCCGAGGGTATAAGAGTTAACCCTACAAATATCGAGGTCATTGCGGAATTGAAACCCTCCAAGTGTGACCGGGCGAAAAGTTTCTGTTTGCGGGACATAATAGAAGATTTATAAAAGGATTTTCTATCATAGCTTCTCCGCCACCAAATTACTTAGGAAAGGAGCAAAGGTCGAGTGGCCGATAAAATGTCAATTGTTTTGAACAAAGGAAGAAAATGTCGGCTAAAGTGCCAGTATTGACCCAGCCTACCAAAGAGTATAATTCGTATAGCAATGCTGCACTGGTCCGGGTCAGGTGTTAATGCAAGACGGGAAAGAGGGCTTATGCATCCAAAGCGCTTGAAGACATATGAACAAAATTATCCCACTCATGACTTAGAGTCATTGGCAAGAAGGTTTGCTTGAAAATATGGCTATTAATTCACGATACGGGAAAGTGCAGAATTTACACGCATCACAAGAGTCTCAACATTTGTTAACATAAAGAACTTAATTTGAGACAACGAAGGTGGTCGGAGTTGTTCAAAGATTATGATCGCATAATAGATTAATACCGAAAAGCTAATGTGGCAGCAAGATGCCTAAGTAGAAAGCAATGGCAAATGTTAATACATCACAGTGAATGGAGAGTAGTATAAGATGGAGCTATATTAGCTCAATTAAAAGCTCAGCCTGTTTTAAAGCAAATGATTATAAATGCTCAGAAGAATGATGAAGAGCTACAAAAAAAGTTACAGATAGTTAGAGATGGTGATGAGACTGTTTTTTCAATGAAAGATGGAAGTATGTATTTCCAGAACAGATTATGTGTACCAGATGATAAAGAGCTAAAGAAAAAGTTACTATTTAAAGCTCATAATATGGTATATACCATGCATCTTGGAGGTAATAAAATGTATCAGGATTTAATACAACATTATTGGTGGAAAGGAAAGAAAGAGAGGGACAGTATGTGTCTAAAATGTTTGACATGTCAAGAAATCAAAGCAAACACCAAGTTCCAACAAAGTTTGTTAATCCTTCCACTCTCAATGGAAGTGGGATAATATCATGATCGTCGGGTTTTCCTCACGCAAGGCTCACAAAGTCAGCCCATTTTATACCAATGATCGACTATTCATTGACCGACTAAATTGAGTTATATGTTGACGTATCGCTACGGCCGGCACGAAGGCTCCATGTGTCTATGCTTCTAAAATACTATTCTGATGAGTCGCACATACTACCTCGTGCAAGAGATACAAGTATAGGAGGATTTGTCATATGTTGAGGAGCCAAAGTCAATTTTGGCTCAGAGGCGAAACAAGCCAGAACAAACAAGTACCATTAATAAAGTGCCCGCAACACCACGGCAGCAAGGGCTACTGGGAGCTACAACTATGAGAGCACAATATCCGCAACTCAATCGTATGAATTTCGAGACAAAATTCTTTAAAGGAGGAGAGTTGTATCACCCCAAATTATATCACGCTTTATAACATGTTTCATAATAAAAGAAATGATATTTTTTCTAATAAAATAATGTTAAAAATAAAATAAGCAAAACCCTAATTAATATTAAAAGTCATAAGTAAATTACAAATTGCCAATTAAAGACCCAAATGACCATACAAGAACAAAAGATTGTATGCCAAAGTAGGAAATTGTAAAGTTTTCAAAGAATTGTGACATGGTAATTAAGGAAAGCGGAGGGGTGAAAGTACAAATCATGGAAACTTTAATTAGTTAAAAGATAATAATAAATTGTCATAATGGTTCGTGAAGCCTAGAAAATTCTCTAGATCTCTTGGATGACGAAATGGATTGAAGCATTAAATTTGTTCATGAAATCTAGCGACTCCAAAAAGTTTTTGAATTTTGAGACAATGGAATATTTTACGATTTTTTGGGTGATAAGTCACAGCTACTTCAGGACAAGGTTTTTACGAAAATCTCTGGGTCGTGAAACGACTAGCTAAGTTATTTAAAATAAAGTCGAATCAAAAGAATAAAAATTTTCACAGAACTAATCTAACGGCATAAATATGAGCTATGTATCCAACATACACACACACAAGAATAAGAATAAAAAAAGAAAAAGATAAATCAAGTTGGTATCGAAGGACGGACATAAGGAGATGTGAGAAAGAGAGCGTGAGGAGAGAGAGAGATTTTAGAGAGAGAAACTTCTCTCTAAGATCTACGAAAATCTGACAATAGATTTTCATTTCTGAAAGGTATGCAAAGTTGATCCACATGCCAGTGGGCTACGCGCGGAGCACCAAAATCTTAGAGTTTTGTCAAACTCCACGGCGCACGAATTTTCCTATTCGCGCTTATTTTTATCCTAAAGGTCATTTAATGG